>APFE030215794.1:0-21352 GCA_000404065.3 Pinus taeda
AAAGATAGATCAACACCTTAAAATTCAGCCTCTTCGAGGGGGAAACCTCCTTTACATTACATAAATGAACAATTCTTCGATGATACAAATGAAAAGACCTCCTTTCCATATATAGGAGTCTAAGGGGTCATAACATAATCAGAGCCGACATAACAATAATAATGTGAGGGCACAATAATAACAATAGTGGGCTTCTATGGGGAACAATAGTAACAATATGGGCACTACATGGGTACATCAATATAATAAGTGGGTTGTACTAATAACAGTAAGGGGTTACACTAGTAGTATAGGGGCCTAACATATTCTCAATCCCCGTGGCTTGGTTCTTCGGAATCTCTAGATCCCTTAGCCGAGACTTTTCTTTATGACGAGAGTATCATGGAAGTAATGTATCTAGAGGAAGTACCTTGGAACGACACTCATCATTGTTCCTCGTTCTTACTTGGCCCGTCAGTCATGTCTATGTGTCTTGAGAAGTTTTCTTCTCCACTACCTATTGACATTGTCAAGATATTTCAACTGAGGGCACCATTATCTCTTCATAGATTCAGGTTGTTTCTCCCTCCCCAAGTTTTTACCGATTGCCCATTATTGCAATGGGGTTATCATCTTGTGACTCACAACACTCCCTCACCTAGGGGGCATGGGGGAACAACCTTATATGAGTTATACTCTATTATTTGGCCGAGTTGATGCCTACTCGTCATGTTAATGGTAAAACTCTAATTTTCTTTTGTGTTGATTGATTACCCGAGCTTGAGCATGGACTCTCTCAAAAAGTACTCTCCCTAGGTCATCTTGCATGGCTACTTTTGTACAATAGTGCGTTATTCCTTTTTTATGGAGTGGTTTTGTGTGTTGTTTTGCAAGCAGATTTTGTGCTTATTATGTTTCTGCCTGCTTTGTAGATGTTGGTGTCTCCTCACATCAGTTTCATTGATGGTGCTTGCCATTGTACCTGGAGTCTATCATCTACGACATGGGCCATTTATAACCACCATGGTGAGTTGATTGATCTTCAAGGTACTTGTCTAGGTCGAATAACTAATAACATCATTGAGTATAGCATAGTTATCAAATTGTTGTCAAAATCTATTGCCCTTGGCACCTGGGAATTGCTTGTCAACCTTGATTCACAGCTTGTTGTTCTTCAACTCAATGGGTAATATTCTATGAGAGACCCTTAGATATTGAGAATGTATCTACATATTCGTCTACTAGAGAGAAATTTTGATTACATTACATATCATCATATTCCTAGACACATGAATACATAAATAGATGCATTAGCTAATTATGTGTTGGATAGACATTTGTGAAACGTGTAAAAACTTATAATACAAAACATGTGTACCATAGTAAGCAAGGAAGTATAGCATATATATATATATATAATATATATATATATATATATATGATTGTTATTTATATATATATATAATATATATATATATATATATATATATATATTATTTAATATATTATATATATATTATATATATATATATATATTATTATTATTATATATATATTATATCTTATATATTAATATTATATATCGATAATGTTTTGCATACATAAAAACCCCAAAAAACAATATGTGTGTTCAAATACATTGGTGGCTTGCAGGCCTAAAAAATGTGGAATGCTAGACCTATGCACTAAACAACATGATGCTCATGATAACATTCAACTACTTGGACTACATGAGTTAGCAGTCGGTGGATCTGATATGATACCCTCACTGTATGCCTCTGATACTGGCATGGGACATCACCCACCGGGCATATTCTAAGATCCCATGGATCTATCCTTCAAGGTTCAGCGTGATCTCCTCCTCATTGTCGCTATCCTCCTGACAAGGAGAGACCTAAAACTACTGAGCAAGGTGCCCAGCAATCAGGGACATCTCGGCAAGGCGTTCTAGTCCAACACTTGCATTCATAAAATCAAAATGCCATGAACACATATATCTCAAAAACAATAAAAAACATGAAAAATTAAAATTGTTTGTTTTTTACCTCCATCATCATAATCCTCCCCCCCTGGGAGTGGCATATCAGGATCACCTCGGAACTTGGTACTGTGGTAAGGCCAATCCTCCACTATGATCAGCTGTCGTCATAGCTACAAGAAGAAGGCGAGCTTATAGGACATCTGTTACACAAAAATATCGTCACCTTGATTATTTGCAGTCGGTATGGGTCTATCACCACCTATACCAGCTTCCTAAGAAAGTCTCAAACCTTAGCTCTTCAAAACAAGCTTTAGAAATGAGAGAAAGGCATCAAAAAAGCAATGTAACTCTGGTTCTGCACTTTCTCTCACTTTTGCTTGCGGGCCCGCACCTTTTATTCAAGATATCTGCGTACTTATACGCTCTGTATGTAAAGGGGAGGATGCGTACCCCTGTAAAAGTCAAAAGGCGCAATCTTTATCTTAAAAAACTTATCTTGGGTTAATTCTAGAGTTTTCTAGAAGCATTTGTTACGTGGATTGTTCGCTCCAAGTGGTTCATACATCCCATGAGAGGAGGAACTAATCCCTTGTTGAGAGGAGCTATCTCTTGAGGATTCTATCCCTTTGAAGGAGGACCTGGTAATTGATCACCATTGCACTATAAATTGAGGCATTGGGTCAGTGGCTGGGGAAGTTAGAAGCTGAACTTTTGAGGGTAAATGCTAGTGAAATCAAGACTTCCTATTTGAGCTTAAGAGGAGAGATCACATACCTTTTTTGCTTCATTGGGGAGTGAGTGAAGCTTGTCAAAGTAGAGGAGACTTCTTGTTGGACCCTGGGAGGATCTTGTACAGCGTCAAGGCAAAGGTTGTAAGGTTCTTCTCCTTTTGAGTTAATACAATCAAGCTCATTTTTCTCAACAAGTATCTTATGTTATTTGTTTCATGGACTCCTTGACTTTCATGTTGAATATGTTTTATAATATTGGATATTCAATCGTTTGCCTTGTTTGTGCTTACAGGTTTGTGACGAAGGAACTTACTTGGATCAAAGGAGCGAAGGCATCTCCAAACTTGCGTTGGACATGAGGTAGGCCTTAAACACATTTGTTTTCCATTATTTATAAAGCACATTTAGAGAAAGATAGTGTCTGGTTGGTGTGTTTGTCATTAGGTCTTCATTAGATTCTAGGAAGGTCTGTCTTGTCCGCAAGATCGACTCATTCCGCGTGACAACATCTTTTCGCCCCCGGTAATCGTGGGCATAAACACACTCCAACGGACCATCCATGGGTCTCGTGGCAATGGCGGTTCCACTCAGCCAGCTGGTAGTGGAACAACGGAACCCACTCCAAGAAGAATGTCACTAGAATAGACCCATAGAAAAAAAGCTTCAGGTTTCCCACTTTAGCTTTTGATAGCTAGCGCTTCATGTTGACCTTCATAGCTTCCGCCCAGTTGAAGATAGTGGGCATCGTATAGTTGATAGCATATTAAACCTTCAACTTATTAGTCTCATGTTGTGCCTGGGCCCTAGCCACTCTGTTGATGGTCAGTAGTAACACTCTCAGCACAAGATCCTGAACTGTCATAATCTCGATCTTGCCACTTTTTGATTTGAGTGCTTCAGGGCAATATTCTGCAAGTAGAATGGTTACACTTGCCCCAATTTTCGTTGAACGATATATATTGACTGGCTCCCCTCTCCAGGACAGTCCCGTGATGAAATAAATGTCTGAAGTTTCCAACTCTAGCTCTTGGTCATGGATCATGAAAACTTCGTGATTCATGTCCTAGAGACTGATTAGATACCATAACAATTCAGGTTGAGCTCGTAGAATTGGTGTAAGGAAGAATTTGAGGAGCCCATAGTTCCTCAAAGCATCCAAGTAATTCGAGTCAGCCATTGCTTGAGTTTCAATATCCTCATGCTCACATTCCTTCCAATCCACCATTTTTCTCGATTTTTTCCCTGTAAAAACCATATAATCAAGTCAATAAACATCTTTGGCCAGAGAATTTTCAATTCAAAAGGATGAATTGGGAAAAAACATGAAAAAATTTTGTTCATGGCATTGACATGACTATTTTAAAAACAGTAGCATTGATGACATGCTTTACAGTGTTCATAGCGCCCAATCAGCGTGATTCCATGCTCGAAAATCACGCCGACCGAGGGTGATTTTTTTTTGACAAAACATCCTCATGAAATCCAAAAAATGGTTAAAACTAGGTAAAATATGTATGGAAATGGAGCTTAAGGTCTTGGCTCTTACCTGCAACTAACAGCTTGGTGAATGGCCTATCGGATCTGTCGTAATCTGCTCTAGAAAATTAGGGCACAAGTGGGTAAAAATCTCCACACAAACTTAAAATGGTAAATGGTAAAAAATAATTACTTTTTCCTCCTTTTGTTCATTTTTTCATGAAATATTATGGTTTTTGAAGTATTTTTTACATATTTTGCCTCAGAATCTGGATAATGCATTTACCCTTTGTGCAACGATAGGTGACTAATTATCGATGATGGTACTAGAGTCACGTTTAATCTCTTTTGTTGACTCGTAAAACTCAAATGAAAATATCACCAAGTATTTTTCCCTTTTTTGACTCGTAAAAGAGAATAAGAATGGGGGCTTTGCTTTCAACCTCTCTTCTGACACTTTAAACACGAAAATATTGCTGAGCTCTCATCGTTTTGAACTCGTTAAAGGCTGTGAAATGTCGTTCACCCAATATATGTTTACCCCTTTTTCGGGATGGGACGAACTATTTACGAAAAAGGTACTCTTTGACTGAAATGGTCAAGCGATTCTCTCAAGCATCATTTTCTACCTTTTCAAGCTTGAGAGACACAAATGTACGAAAAGGGACCATGTGGATTTTTCTTTTCTGTGTCTTTTTCAAATTCTCTAAACATGAAAAAGATAACGAGTTACACCTTTGTCAGACTCGTTAAACTATTAAATGACATTGGATTTGTCACCATGACGAACGTGAGCTTCTCCTTCCTAGGTCTCATTAAACTTACTAGGTCGGATTCGTCCAAGGGATGAACTTACAGTGCAAGCACATGTTATCCCCTTCAAGCTTGCAATAAAAAATAATTGGGGTACCTGCAAGAAATGGTGGGGGAAAATTGGAAATCTTATCAGTCATGTCAACATCTCACTCTTGAACATGACACTTTCTACTTCGTGTCAAGTTGGGATATCATCCTTTTCATCATTGAACTTTGTGGGTTGGGCCATTCAATTTTGCCTTCCATTTGATCTCTCCACATCATCGTGACCATCGATCCTATGGATCCAAAAGCTTCCAAACTTTGGGGTTGTGTCACTGATATGTTCAAGAGTTAGTCCTTCTGTAGTTATACTTACTCCTGATTCTATGTATCATCTGAAATAATGTGCATCCCTTTGTGTCATGTCGATGATGTGGGATACATCATGGCCCTCCTTCAACATGGTCGCTTCTTATCGAATTCAACTCATTATCCTAGAAGTTGATTGAGAGACTCCCTTCTAGTACCTTAGATCTTGCATGCCCTAATGGCAAATTCTTTGCACTCGACGACAAGTTCACATCATTGACTTTCCATCGGGTGATTTCATGGGTGTTCGACATGAGTTCCTTTATTCACATTCCATGAATTGTGTTGCTGGTACCTTAAGAGCCATTGTTGTTATTGGTGGTTTCTCTCGTGCTTGTTAATGGTTCACATCATTGACTGGTAATCAAGCGATTTTCTAGCATGTTTGACTTTAATGCATTTATTCACATGTTAGGATTTGTACTTTGATTGGTTCGTTTGGAGCACAAGACCCTGGGCTCATATTACACCAGTCTAGGCTGCGAGGCAATGTGACATGATCATGTTGATATACATTTTTATTTCAGATGGATGGTTGCGATGCTACCATCAATTATTATATGTGATCCTTATCATTATTGGATGGTTGCGACCACACCTTGGTTTTGTTATGATCCTTTCTATTGGATGGTTGCGCCCATGCCTTGGATCCATTTACATGATCATTCTTTGAATGGTTGCGTCCATACCATGATTCATGTATCATTATTCAGAGTTTTCAGTGATGGATATGTATCTATGCTTTCTTGTAGGTTTTCCGATGATAGATTCTAATTCCCCACATCTACTTGTAAAGAATTTTACCCCTCACTCTAGTTCGACCTTCATGCTTTAGGGGGCATCTGTTACACAACATTTTGTCAATGTCCCTGTGCTCCCCATCCATGATCTTGGAGGACCTATGCAGTGAACCTGACATGATTTTCCATCACGAAGACACTCCCAGTATGTCCCTCTTTATGAGCAGAATAATTCCCCTTTGCATCATTTCCCAAGAATCTTCCCTTTATCCCAGTTTACAAGACTAGCACAACTAACCAGTTTCCTCCTCGCGCCTATTTGCAGAGATTAAAACTAGCCCTAACACTGTATAGAGAGACTAAGCCCTTTTCCAGTCATGTCGATCCTCTTTTAGCAAGTTTTTAAATATGGAGTCGAAGCTTATAGCTCTAGAAGCTTTGTAATGGAATTTTGGTAGATGGTTGGGCTAGATGGAGCCGAGGAAGTCAATTTGGGCTTCTTTCCCCTATTAGGATGGAACAAACTCAAGAGATAAGACCTTCTTCCATGATGGGAGGAACCATGTCCCATCCATTAAAGCTATATAAACCTCTGTTTTCCCAAGCTAAACTAGTTTTGGAGTGTGTTTGAATGATAAGTAAGACATCTATAGCTTGTAGCTTTCTAGTGTATGTTTGAGGGAGAATAGTATGTTTTGGTTTGGTTTGAGACTAGAGGGAAGAGGCCTCAAAACTTCCATTGTTGCGGCTATCAAAGAAGTGCTAGCAGAAGTGTGGGAACCTGGATACGTTGGAGGGGACCAGCAACATCAAGGCATTGGTTGTAATCTATTTCTGATTTATATGAATAGAAATATTAATTGATTTCCTACTTGAAGTGTTATTTTACAACTTTATGGATTAATGTTCCTTGACCTATAAAGTAAGTTGTATACAATATTGTATGCTATCACATTTTTTGTTGCTGTTGTTTGCTTGTTTTAGGTATTTAAAGGAAGGAAACGGAAGATAGCTTAAGTGAGGAAGCAGGATCATCACCAAGCAGAATAGTGTTATAAGATGTAGGCCCTCTTAATTGATTCTAGCTTAAGGATATTTTCCATAGGTTGTTTGTTTGTGGCTAGACCCGCTTTCTCGTGCTAGACGAATTGTTTGTGTCTACACTGAGAATTTACCTGCACCACAAGGAGGACAAGCGTTTCACCTGATTCTCATAAGAACTGAAGCACTTTTTGTAATGGCCACATATATTCATATAGAAAGTGAAAAATAATGAATTTTGAATTAGAAATAAGGATTTATTTATGGTTGGATGCATATATTCATCTAGTAAAGTGAAATCTAAATAATTTTGATTTATAGGCATATAAAATAATTTCGTACGTTAGTATTGAAATCTGGGCTTTGGGTTCATCACTACATTTTTTCTATCCTGCTAGCCATATGATTTTATGAGAATTGATGCAAAGATGATGAAAGAGTTTATGTAATCCTATATGATACAATTTTTTGGCATAAATAGCACACAAATTTCATTTGGAAATTGACTATAAAGCATGTATTCACTGCTTTACCAAACCATGTCCTCTAAGGAAATGAGATTGTATTTTGTACTTGAGATATCTGAAGTTTTTTCATAAGGAACTAGAGTCTAATGATGGCAATGAAGCTAACTCATTGGGGGGATGAAGCTTCTTGGCTGGAGAGTCAGCTCTGATCTATGCCTATTATGCATTTGATGAGTGATGAGTTTTCTCTCCTCTGTGGATTAAACCTTTGAAAAACCTTGGCAGTTGCACACCTAAAAAAGGAAAAGGACTTGCATGCATAGTTAAAAAAGGAAAATAACTTGCATCATTGCATGTATAGCTTGAAAAGGACCCCTACGTTTTTGTGACAAAGAATGAAGAGGAATTGTGGAGCACATATTTATCTTCTCAATATTCAAAATAGTTGAACAGAATACATTGAAAACATCGACAATAAATGACTGGAGTGAAAGTCAACTAAACTGAAGTAAAACTAAACTGACTATGAAACATAGCAAACAATGAAATCAAATGTGATTACACCTAGGAGACAATGAAATTAATATATCAAAATCCCCTCCTACTATCAATTGTTGCAAGTAGAGGAACTCACAATGCCTAATTGTTGTCTTTGAAATTCCAATACATTTTTTCCCAATGGCTTTATGAAAATATCCACAAGTTGACCTTTGGAACCACAAAAAGCAAGTACTATGTCCCCATATTGATAAGATCACAGATGAAATGAAAACATGTGTCAATGTTCTTGCTATTTTTATCGAAAACATGATTTTTTATATAGAAATTGTTGAACTTTTATCACAATAAATAGGAGTTGGATCCTTCTGAACATTTGAAATATATTTCAATAATCTTCTCAACCACACTGCTTGACAAGCTACTAAATTTTCTTCTACATGTTCTGCCTCTACAAAAGATATTGAAAGGATTGATTGTTTCTTGGACGCCCATGAAATTAGATTGGTTCCAGGATGAAGAGAATACCCTGCGGTGCTTTTCCAATCATCTAGACTGCCTGCATAACCACTGTCTGTATAACCTAAAAGTGAAAAATTTTCAAAATGTGTGTAGAACAAACCATAGTCTATGGTCCCTGCAGTATATCTTGAGATCATTTTTGCAACCTTCTAATGATAAATCTTAGGTGACTTCATAAACCTGGAGACAAAACTTGCTACAAACATGATATCAGGTCTAGTTGAAGTGAGATACAACAAACTACCAACTATACTTCTATACTATATGGGATCAACTAGTGGTGCTACATCTCCTTTGCTTAGATTGGTGTCTTGAGAAATTGGTGTATCATCTGGTTTGCAATTGGTCATTTTGGACTTTTGGATGATATTAGTTGCATATTTTTTTTGACCAACAAATATTCCATTAGTAGATTGTTGAATTTCAATGCCTAAGAAGTATTTCATGGCACATGGATCAGTCATATCAAACTGTATTTTCACTGCTTCTTTGAAATATTCTAACATCATATTGCCCATATAAAGAACATCATCCACGTAAAGGCATACAATAAGGATTTTATCTTCATGAGTTTTGGTATACAAGGTTGACTCATTGTTGTTTCTGCAAAAACCACCTTTGATAGATAGGTGTTGATGTGACTATACCAATCTCTTGGAGCTTACCTCAAACCATACAAACCTTTCTTAAAGCTATATACCTTATGCTCTTGTCTGGGAAATTCAAAACCAAGAGGTTTCTCTACGTAAACTTCTTCCTGCAATATACCATTTAAGAAGGCATATTTTACATTAAGATCATAAACTTTCCATTTGTGTTGAGCTATTGTGGATAAAATGGTTTTGACAGTGTCTAACCTTGCTACTAGAGAAAAGTTTTCACCATAGTCGATACCAAACTGCTGTGAGAATCCTTTGGAAACCATCCTTGCCTTATGTTTTCAATCTCTCCTTTTTCATTTAGCTTGGTATTATATACCCATTTTACACTAATTCTGGTTTTCTCTCTTGGGAGATCAATTAATTCCCAAGTTTGTTCTCTATGCTAGCAATTTATTGGTTCATTGCATCAACCCAATTATTTTCTTTAACTTCTTATTCAAAATGGGTTGGTTGAGATGAAAGAAATGTAAGCATATTCTTCTTGTCAAACTCATGCTCCTGCTCATATATATATACATCTATATATATATATATATATATATATATATATATATATATAGAGGAGAGAGAGAGAGGAGAGAGAGAGAGAGAGAGAGAGAGAGAGAGAGAGAGAGAGAGAGATATTCTTTCTTTTTTTTCTTTTTCTGACTGTCTTCTGAAGATGTTTAATCACTGGTGGATTCAAAATGGTATGCCTCTTCTTGAACCAACAACCTTGGTAGCTATGGTGGATAAAAAAATTGATTTGAAACTTCATCAACAGGATCAGACCAAGATTTATTTTCAAAAAATTTAACATCTCTACTAAAAATAAAATTCTTGGTAACTATATTGTAAGGTTTGCAGGCCTTTGACTTCTCACTATAGCCTATGAAAATACATATTTCACTCCTATCATCAAGCTTATTTCTTAGTTGCCCGGAATATTTGAAAATGCTACTGATCCAAAAATTCTAAAGTGAGATACATTTACCTTTTCGCCATCCCATGCTTCTTGAGGTACTATATCTTGGAGACTGGTTGTTGGAGATTTGTTGAGAACATACACTGTTATCAAAATTGCTTTAGCCCGAAAGTCATCTGACAACTTCTTATCACAGAGCATACATCTACCCATATTCATGATTGACTGTTTTTTCTTTCTGCTACTCCATTATTTTGTGGAGTATATCTTGTTGTGTTTTGCATTATGATTCCTTGTTGTTAACAAAAAGTTTTGAATACATTGGAGTTTTACTCTCCTCCTCTGTCTAACCTAAGGACTTGTAAAGTCTTTCCCCTTTTCTTTTCTTCTTCTACTTTGAATTCTTTGAACCGTGAGAATGTATCTGATTTATTTTTGAGAAAATACACCCATATCTTCCAATTATAATCATCAATGAAGGTTAGAAAATAAATACTACCACCAATGGATTGTGTCTGCAATGGGCCACATATATTTTTATGGACTATCTCTAAAGGTTCTTTTTCTCTAGAGGAAGATGTTAGAAATCTATCTCTTTTATGCTTTGCTAAAATACAAATTTTACAATTACAATCTTTTTAATTTAGAATAGGGAGACCAATGGCCATAGAATGTTTCTGAAGCAGACTTAGACCCTTGAATGGGATGCGGGCATACCTAGAATTCCATAGTTGAGACTCATCTATTCTTGACATATTGTGGGCAAAAGACTATGAGAGATTTTGACTTCTAAGAGTCAATGCAAACATCATATCCTTGGTTTTGTAAACTTTTTCTATCAATCTTGTATTGGGTGGTTTTTCATAAATATAACGTGTTCCCTTGGAATATTACATCATAACCATGTTCTATCAATTGACCTACACTAATGAGGTTACGCTTTAGATGTGGAACACAATAAATATCAGGTATGTATTTCTACTACTTATGTTTGGTAAGAGCATGGACAATACCTTTCCCTTCAGCTTTAATATAGGAATAATCTCCAAGCGCATTTTTTTATGTTATGGGAGAATCAAGATAAGAAAGAGTCTTTTTGTTAACTATCATATGATTGTTGCAACCACTATCTAGCAACCAAAGGTCCTCGCTATAAGTGTCTTCAAAAAGATGGAAAGAAAGAAACATTGTCTCGAAAGATTCTCCTTTATAATTCCCAAATTTATTGCAGTAATAGCATTGAACAATAAATTTTCTCAATGTTTTTCATGTCTGCGTTTGGGTTTGTGGAGGTCTCCATTGCTCTGCTGCATAATGATGTTCTGATCTACCTCTGTCTCAACCTTTAACTTGCTTTTTTCTATCTCTATATCCTCTTCCTCTTCCTCTACCAAGAGAGAGTTGTTCTTTGAAATCTTGTTTGATGCAATCTTCTGCCAAGTTGAGTCTTATTTCATGTGCCAAAAGTGATCTAGTCAACTATTCTATTGAGAAAGTTGTAATATATTTGGATTCCAGAATCACTGTTACAACCATGTCATATTTCTTAGACAAACTTCGAAGGAATTTTTCAACAATCTTCATATTTGTAATGGTTTCACCAATGAGTTTTAGTTGATTTACTATTACCATGAATCTAATCATGCACTAGTCCACATTCTTTGTGTCAAGTCATCTTCAGGGTTTCGAATTAATCTCTCATTGTCTGCAATTTAACAATCTTCATTGTTTCATTACCTTGATACGCAGCTTTCAAAATATCCCAAGCTTATTTTTCTTTGGATACACGAGTTATCTTGTCGAAGATAGGGTCACCGATTGAGTTCTGTGACCAACATTTGGCTCTATTCTCTTTCATTCAAAGTTCAATAGTTGCATCTCTCTGATTATTGGTCATGGTCGTCCATGCTTCTTGGGTCGTCTCTACATAAGCATTGTGAAGTGTATCCCAACACTCTTGGGCTTGCAAAAATATCTTCAATCTTAAAGACCAAAATTCGTAATTTTTGCTAAGCAGAATCAAGGTCTATGGAAAATTGTTAGAGAAAGCCATTCCTTTAAATGTGAAAGAATGCCTCTTTGTTTTTTCTTTTTTAAATCCCCTTTTAAAAAATCTTTAAAATATATATATATATATATATATATATATATATATATATATATATATTCATTCTTACTTTAACAAATACCTATTCTTACCATTTAGAGAAAGTGTTATGAATCTTAAGAACCCCTTTAAAAAAATAACTTTGAAATAAATCCTTTTTGTAAAAACACATGTGAAAATAATTATTTAAAAATATTTTGACATAACCCTTTTCAAAAAAGGCTTTGGGCTCATTTTAAGAGGATCACCTTTTTCTATAAAAGGTGACTTCGTGGAGAAAATGATGGTCACGTATTGAAATAAAATGTGGACTTCGTTACAACTTTGTGGAGCACCATCATAAAATCTTGACTTCGTGGAACCCAATGCACTTCTTGATTTTTTATGGCATCGCTACAATCGAGGGATGCATGATTTCATAAGTATTTGAAGATCAACACACTTTGTCCTTTTATGGGATGTGTTGGACCACTCCCATTCTTTTTTATGTTAGTGGTATGCCTTTGAACAATGCATCTACTCGTCAAGTATGGAGGCATATAATATAAGTTTACCATGTTTCAAAATAAAAATTCGAGAGCTTCAAATTATGTTTACAAGAGAAATCCATAGTGTATTGTATCAATCACTGAAATGAACTTCACTTTCAGTTAGTAAATTTTTTTTACTAGTTGAGGCTAGAGCCAAAATTTATCCAAAATAGTCATAATAAGTTACTGCAAAAAAAAGTATTTGACCACCCATCAATTTCACAAATAAGCTTTGGATATTCTAGTGATTTACAATATTTAGAAATATGTCCTTCAAATCCACTTTAGATTCTGCTCAACAACGTTGGTCCCAAAAGGACACATGATAATTATTGTGAAGTGTCAACCTTAGCATAGGAGTTTCCTCAAAGGAATATGTTGTATGTCTTCCAAAACTTGTTTCCAAATCCACACAAATCAAAATAGGGTCATTAGCTTCAGAACTCGATGAGTACCTCAAAACGTTTCCTTGATTTATCCTCCATCACTCTCACTATGCTCAAGATTGTTTGTTAATATTTAGGATATATGTTAGCTTTAGGAGCAAGCACTTTGTATACCCTAGACACGGCTCCAACATTGGCCTACAGTGCATGATTTTTCCGCAAATCACATACTTGCTACAAAACTAAGCTAGAAAATAGGTCATGGTACTGTTGAAGGTGTCAAACATCAGATAACCAAACAAAAGGGCCTGAAGATATTTGCCATAATATAGATTCAAAGATTTCCAATATAAACCCAACGGGTTAGCCAATCAGCATACCACCATTTGATTCCCTAGACAGATACACCTTTTGAACGATACAAGCTTCAATAAATACAGTCTCCAAGAGATGCCAAAGAATTACATCAAACAAGGTTTGCAAAAGAACTTGAAGAATCCTGCAAAAACCTAAAACGAGACCCTTAAATTCAAACAATAATAAATACTTCTCTAGCGAATTTCTTCATCCAAAATAAGCATAGAACTTTTGACCTCCTTCAAGAGGTAAAATACAACCTTGATTGTGGAGAATTTACAGTGATATTCTTCATAGATCTGTCCATCAAAAGAGAATAGTGTGAAGCTAAGAAAACCCTTCAAAAATATAGAAACTCAACCAACAACTTTTACCTTTCGACAAATCTTCATGTTTCCACAGGTCTGAGAATAATAAGAGATAGATCAAACAAACAATTTCGGTCTCCCTTATGGTGTACCTTTTTCTCCAAAGGTCCGAAATTCTTTCAGATAGAGAAAATGAATTTTTTTTGGAATATTTGAGATGAGAATCAATTTTCCTTTCTATAGATATAGTTGGGGGCTTAAGGAAGATAACTTTCCCTAAAAATGGAGCTTAAAAAAAAATATTTAAATTTCAATTGTTTATTCCCACGTGGAACGATGTTGCCTTGTATGGAAGCATAATTTTAAATTTCTTAAATTACCTCTTAATAATTAAATTAATTTTTTTCTATCAGTGGCCAGAGAGAGATGTCTTCATCCTTAGGCTAACCTATCATGTTATGCCACCTCATCTCACATTGGGGTTTTTCCCATAAGATAGGTGCACGATCTTTGACTAGACATAACTCTCAAACTGTGTGGAGTCTCAAGGCATGCCATATACCATTAGAATAGGCTCAATGAAGAGATTCCAATTACGATGATATTAGGAGAAACTTGACTGATAATTTTTATCAAATATTCAAACAAGTGTGGGTCTTCAATGGTTTTCCAGGACATCTTCCTTTGGAGCTTCCAACTTATTCAAATCAAACAAATATTAATAGCATTCAACAACATTTGTTGGCATCAATGACAACACAATTCAAAAATATCCTCATTTGTCATTGATGGAAAAACATAATCCCTATGTGATCATTTCTCCCATTGATTTCATGCCTTTGATCTCATTTTCTTGATTTCTCCCCCCATTTGACATTAATAGAAAAGGGTGACTTCCCCTAACAAGCTACATGATTTTATTTTCATGAAACATACTGTTTATCCCCCTAACTAAATGCCTTTCATGGCTTGCCACAATTAGGACCTTCACATTTTCCATCTTTCAACCAGTCAATGAGTACCTACCACTTATAAAGACTCCCCCTCTTCTTCATTCATAAGATGGGGAGTCATCAAACTTGATTCTTCAGAATAATGTGTGAACCAACTCTTTAGCCAAATCATCTTGAACTTCATCATTCTCCATTCTGCATGTTGATTCAACATGACCTTTTTCTTTTATAAAACCTGAAATCATGATTGTAAACACTTGTTGATTTACTTAATCTTATTATTTTTGCTTCCTTCTCCAAACCTTCTCGTGCCTGATGTTATGATTGTAATTCATGGAAGATTACATCTTGTACCTGCAATCACAAGCTATATGCACATAGTTATGGCAATTGTAACATTCAATGTTGGGCTTGAATAATGGAAAAAATGACATATACTTCCTCCTATCAAATTCATCGTGAAACCCGTCCTGCGATCTTGCAAACTTGCTTCTAGGATTTTGATAACGTCTTTGATAATTAGCCATATTATACATATCGCAATCATTATCCATATGTCTGAAGTTACAACATGAAAAACAAACCATTAAACATGTTAGGGTACTTGGATTAGATGTCCTATCTTGATGATCTTCTGTAGTCATTCTTCTTTGGAGGAGGTGCAACATTTTTAACCTTCTTTTGTCCTTCATCTTAATTCATACTTTAAGGGATCCTGCTATCATCCCTCTCATCAGTCCTTCTTTGCAGAGGCTTGGAGCTTTTGTCTTCATTGCATGTAGATTTTCCTATTGATTCTACCTTCATCTTCAATTGAGCCAATTCTTGATTATTCCTTCCACTATTATGCAAGTGTTAAGCTTTTCCATTCCTTGAGCTTGTTTATTTCAGTAAGAGCTGCGTGAAGTTCCCATTGCTTTTGAGCAAGGTCTTCTTGAAATCTTCCTTTCAAAAATTTCCTTCTTTCTTCTCCCTCTTCTACTTGTAATTTTAGAAGAGTGATATTTTTAGTTGCTTTATTGAAGTCATGCATTTTTAGTTGCCTGTCTATTTCTACAACAATTGTATCCAATTCTTTTTTATTTTGGTTGACTTCTACCTAACACTTCTAAATAGATTCTTGTAATTTTTTTTTCTGCTTCCTCCACCTAGATTTGTAAGAGAGAAACTTCTTCTTTGAGAGTGTGATTTTCCTTCTCTTTGTTATTCCATTCTTTCAAGGAATTAATTAATTATTTCTCTACATCCTCTTATTCTTATTCATCATTATTGTCAGATTCTTTAATATGAGGATGTGATTGGATTGAAGCACGATTATCAAAATCTTTATCTTGACCTGTATCTTTTTTACCTTCATAGAGATATTGATGTTTTTCCTATATATGTTTGGTTGATGAGCATTGACCTACATTAGATTTCATAGAATCTAGCACATCACTTAGAATGATACTCATAACTTTTTAATTGTACCTTCTTGATTCATTGGTATACGTGTCTCTAATAATAACTAAAAACAATACATTACATCCAATACCTTTTATAAAGGATTCCATTTTAGCTTTCCAGGATACAAAACTTGATTTAGTGAATAGAGGAATTGAACCAACATTCCTCTCTTCATTAGCTGTCATAGGTTCTGAAAGTATTTCAATATCAGTGAATTCCTCTAATTCCTTTGAATGATTTTTGGTTTTCCTTCTTGACTTTCCCATCTTAATTTGCTTAAGATATGCCTTCCAATTGTTAAGCTGCAACTGAAGGAACCTACTCTAATAACGATTGTTGGAAATAATGTGAGCGGGGTGAATCAATATTTCTGTTTAATTAGTATATTCTAACTTTAAAATTAATTAATTTACATTATCATCATTTGTAACATAAATCCAAAATAGAAAACACCGTTCAACAATGTGAAAACATCAAGATAGTATACAAGATGATTTTTAGGTGGAAACCCCTCCAGGACAAAAACCACAAAATGATTCTTAATATTTTTCTTCAATAAAGTTTACATCAATGTTTTCATCTCCAACTGAGCAAGGCTCCAACCCCATGATTTACAGGCTCCATCCTGAAGGATGCTCCAACCTATAGGATGCTCCAACAGCATGTTTACCAGTTGCAACTGGGATGCTCTAATCCCATGTGCAAGGTCCAACCTACCCTGCACCACCATTCCTCCTTGAATTTTTCTCAAGATCCAACTTGAAGGAGACTCCACTCTACTTCCTTTCACCTACCCTGCCACCCTGATCACCTGGTGGACAACATTTCACAATTTTCAGACTAGATCCACCTGTGCTCAATACCATAATAATATGTTGTCGAAACACTATTATACTATCTTTTTAATTATGCTTCTACCAATGTGCCAGTTCACTTCCTTTTATTTTGCTCAACATTCCACAACTAAGCTAATATAATTTGTATTGTACAAAATATCTTGCCACTACAATCATTATCATTGTCATAAGGTGTTTTCACTACTAACTTGTGCCTACATGAAAAATCCAATGTGCTTCAATTTTGTCCTATGCCTGACCCTATGCTATCTCTGTTATTGCCACAAAATCATGCAAGGTAAATCTGCTACCTCAAACCCAGTAAACATATTATGGCCTATATGATAATGTTGTATATTCAAGGACAATCGCTATGTAAAGGCTATAACAACGTTGATGCAATATCATAACCCTTATAGAAGCATCAATGTTAAGCCTCTAATAATATATATTACCCCCTTAACATACCATAGACTCTTTATATCAATCCTGACAACTGATATCTTCAACATACATACCTTAATCCTTTTGAGTGCATTCACATCTATACTAGTAAACTATTTTGTTTCAAACAGGGTCAAACAATCGACAAAAATTAGTTTAACCTACACCTAAAATTGTCATGTAAGAGGTATCTCAGTTGATCACTCTTTGAGTTTCATCAATTTTCACCAATTGCATTACTTTATCATATGTTCCCCTTTGTAGCTTCCATCAAAATTTATTACTGGATAGTCCTTCCCAACACATTCAATTATGACATCTTGAATAATTATGCCACCATTCAATTATTGATTATATAATAGGATCCCCCAGTAAAGGGAAATTAGTTCAACGTCCAGTTGAAATTTCCATGTAAGAGGTATCTCTACATAATCTAAGAAATGTGGCTTAATGAGTTATTTCATATAAGATACTGAGATTAAATTATACTTGATTTCTCTTTTCCCTATTTAAAACTAATCTTGTTTAAAAAAAAATAATGGAATTTTTGCGTTTCGTCAAGGTGGTATAAGTCATTTGAATATCAAAGTGACATTCAAAGACTACACTATAAACATTGTGATTATTATGAATGCATATCTTGCATAACGAGAGTAGTCCAACATAAAATTTCAAGCATTGTCCCCATCACATATTAACCAACCTAGATCCATTTAACTCTGGATCTATCATGCGCTCCAGGTGCAAACCTTCTTTTTGGAGTGTGTAATTTGAGTAAATGTTTGCACCTCGAGGGATTTGATCCCTCTCAGGGCATGATAGATCAGGAGTTAGATGGATCTAGGTTGGTTCCAGTTGAGTTTGACAATGACACATATTTAGATTATCATTATTATGTATATGTTTGAGATAAACTTCAGACATTGAAAGTTACATTATGTTTTCTTTGTTTGACATTACTATATCATTATCTTCTTTATTTATTTTTTTGTTGCGTGTCTTGAATGGTTTGTACATCTGCACTTGGATGCTTTGAGTGATTTGTGTGTTTATGTAATTGGATTTGGATGGTAATGTTTGTGAATGTTACAATTGTTGTGTTATATTTTTATATGTGTATGTAGTTGTCTGTCAGTGATTAGTTCATGGTGAAGAAGCGAGACAATCTTGTTGATATTTTGCAAGAGGACTGATACTACACATATAATTCATTTAATTTTAGGTATCACAACTTTTGACAATTAATAATTCTTAATAGTGTCCCTCCAAGTATTACTAAATATATTTTGAAGAGTGGTTTTAATAATTTCTTACATCAAAATTACTCTTGAAATCATTTGTTTCATTGCTAATGTTTGAAATAATTTATTTCTTTCAAATTATTTTGATGATTTTTTTTATCTATAGTTTCTTTTGCAAAAAGTCAAGAAATAATGTAGTTTTGATATTTTTTTTTTAATGAGTGGCTAGATTTACAAAATAATTAAATTATTTGTTAGTTTTTCCATCTTTTCATATCGATTATATGAAAATGATAGTTGAGATTGTAAACCATTTAATTCTTTAACTCGAACTATTTTAGTAAACATCATATCTTATCTCTCTTGCTCTCCAATATTAATAGGTTGAATTACTATAACACAAAAATAAATGCAAATTGTCAGTCAATTTTTTGTTCTTACATTGAAATCAATGCACATTGTTAATCCAATCACCTTATGTTAATGTACCATTATACGTTGAATTACATCAAATTAGAAATCATTATCTACACAGAAATCAATGCATCTAATGCACACAATTAAATAAGATTAGAAAACATCTACATTGAAATCAATGAATCTAATACAAGAAATCAAATAAGATTAGAAATCAACATATACACTATGCATCTAGTGCAAGCAATCAAATAAGATTAGAAATTAGCATCTATATTGAAACCAATCCATCTAGTGAAAACAATAAAATACGATTAGAAATCAACATCTACACTAAAATAATGCATCAATGCAAGTAGTCAAATAGGATTAGAAATCACTATCTACACTGAAATCAATGTATCTAGTGCAAGAAATCAAATAGGATTAGAAATCGCAATCTATACTGAAATCAATGCATCCAGTGGAAAGAATCAAATAGAATTAGAAATCACCATCTACACCGAAATCAATTCATATAGTGAAAACAATCAAATATAATTATAAATCAACATATACAGTGAAATCAATGTATTTAGTGCAAGAAACCAAATAGAATTAGAAGACATCTACGCTGAAATTGATGCATCTAGTGCAAGCAATCAAATAGGATTAGTAATCACCATCTACCATGAATTCAATTTATTTAGTGCAATAAATCATATTCCCTCTCTCCCCCCTCCATATATATCTATTTCTCCCTCCATCTCTCCTTTTTGTCTCTCTATGTCACCCCCAAACATACACACTCTCTCCATATCTTCCTTTCACTCCCTCTCTCTCTCTCGCTCCACTTTTCTCTTTGTATCTCTTTTTGCTTCTATCCCTCTCACCCCTTCCAAATCCATCTCTTTGTCCTCCCTCTCTCCTCCTCTCTCTCCCTCCCTATCTCCTCCTCTCTCTCAAGTCATCTCTCTCCCTTTCTCTCCCAACTCCCTCTCTTGTCCGCATATCTCTCTCTCTCTCTCTCTTTTCCGCCCAATGCTATCACTATCTCCCTCCCTCTCTCCCCTTCTATACCCCCTCCATTTGTGTGTCTCCCTCCCTCTATTACCCTTCTCTCCCTCTCTCATTTCTATCCTCTCTCTATTCATTCCTCCTCTCCCATGTCCTTCAGTTTATCTCCTTCAATGATCAAATAGGATTAGAAATCACCATGTACACTAAAATCAATGCATCTAGTGCAAGAATTATTATACGTTTATCCCCCCTCCATCCATATCTATATCTCCCTCCATCTCTCCTTCTTTGTATATCTCACTCACCTCCCCTCCCCAAACACACATGCTTTCTCCCTCAATATCTATATATCTCTCCCTCTCTCTATCTCTCTCTTCTTCCCTCTCTTCACCTTCCATCTATATATCTATCTCTCTTTGTCTCCTTATATCATCCCCAAAACATACACACTCTTTCTCCATATTTATCTATCTCTCCCTCCCTCTTCCACTCCCTCTCTCTCTTTATTCCGCTTCTCTCCCTCTCTCCCACCTTCTATCTCTCTTCCGACTTGCTCTCCTCTATTCCTCTCTCTCCATCTCCCTTATCACTCCCTCTCTCTTTCTCCACCTTTATCACTCTGTGTCTTTCTTCTTACCTCCATCTTTCTCTCCCTTCCTCTCTCCTTCTCTCTCTCACATCCAAGCTATCTTCATTCCTCTCTCTCCCTTTCTCTCCTCCCTCACTGTCTCTCCCCCTTCTCTCTCTCTCTCTCTCTCTCTCTCTCTCTCTCTCTTCCCCCTCAAACTCTGTCACTATCTTTCCTTCTCTCCCCCTCTTCTCTCTATCTCTCCTTACTTATCTCTCTATCTCACCCCCAAACATATACACTCTCTCTCCATCTCTCCATTATCACTCTCTCTCTCTCTCCAGTTTCTCTCTCTATGTGATTCTTCTTCCCTCCTTCTCTTTCCTTCCAACTCCATTTCTCTATCCCTCCCTCTCTCCTCTTGTATCTCAAGCCCTCTCTCATCCTCCTCTCTGTACCTTTCTCTCACTCCTCCTATCTCTCCACCTCTATCACTCTATCTTTGTTCTTCCCTCCCATATATATCAAGAGTTAATATTAATCATGATATATTAATATATATTATAGTATAACAAATTTAATATTATATTAA
>APFE030215803.1:0-23289 GCA_000404065.3 Pinus taeda
CACGCTGCATGCAAGTTCCTAACTATACAATTTAGAAGTCGATCAAGGAGACCAACCTGGGATCCAACGCTGTTTGCCATGGGAGAAGTGTCGCTCCTGTCCTCTAGCTCTGGCCAGTCGCTATCCTTGCGCTCCACGCATGGACACCTGCACAAATGGAGAACAACCCACAAACAAGCATAAAATCCGAAATTGTACAGCTATATATCAGTCAAGCAGGATATAATTCAAATATTACCAGTAGAACACATGAATGGAACCATAATAACAGTCGCTTATCATTAAATAGAAAAGAGAGAAGAAATTACAACCACTTAAGGCTTGACGCTGCAAATCTCCTCTAGCTGGGTCGACAGTCAGTCTGACATGTCTTGCAAAGTCACTTTCTCTCTCCACAATCCGGCAGCATAACCTCTCTTTCAGCTCTTAGCTCAATACTATCTCTCTTTCACTAGCTTGTTCACTCTTGGCACTATAGCAACCCTTGCTCCAAAACTAGCCTGTTCAATATGGGGAGATAGGCCTTTATAGATGGGGGGAGAGGAGATATGCATCGTATGTGGACACATTCTGAGTTTTTGGTAATGTCCCAAAATAACCATTGAGTTGGGTTGCCTTGGATAGAAAAGCCGATGCCCGACTGCCTTTATGGGCTTTTTCCTTCAGGGAACTGGGTGAGTCACGGAGGAAAAAGCATTCTAGCATGTGCTGGCCAAAAATCATGCCCAAATTGTGTGGCGTGGGCCGTGCTCTATGAAAGAGCATCTATGGGCGTGCCCTCTTTGTAGGAACTGAGCCATTGGCGCCGGTTAAAACACTGTGGACCCGCGCTAATGGAAAAAGGGCATTTTCCAAGGTTAATCTTCAGAGGGTGTCTTCAGGGTTATTGAACTTCATACTCAGGGGACCTCAATGCAAGTGTTTTCAGGTTATGTCACTGGTCACAGGTCCGTAAATGTGTCCTCCAATGTGTGACAGCGGGGGGGTAACAGGGACGGTGACCAACAGTGACAAGTTACTGCGTAACAGGTAGCACCACCTATTTCCATCTCTTTGATTACTGCAAAACAATGCAGTAAGCTCATTTCCAAAACCGGGAAATTTGTTTTCCTGATGATACGCCCTCAAGGAAAGAAGAAGACAGTGGTCACGGCCTCCAGACAGGGCCCCTCCGCACGACAACTATAGATGGACAAGGTCATGGAGGAGTACGAGGACATCTTCACCTCCCCTGCAGGGGTTCCTCTGCACTGTCAGGTCAAGCACTCCATCGATCTGACCCCATGTGCGTTGCTACCCAATGGACCAATTTATCGGCGCTCCATTCTGGAAAACGATGAAATTAAGAGGCAGATTCAGGAGCTCCTGCAGAAAGGTCACATCCGTCCGAGCTCATTGCCTTGTGGGAGCCCAATAGTGTTGGTACAGAGGAAGGATGGGACTTGGAGACTCTGTATTGACTATCAGGCACTGAAGAAGATCACTATCCGTAATAGGTACCCAATCTCGTGGATTGATGACCTCTTGGACCAACTAAAGGGGGGAAAATATTTTAGCAAGATCGATCTGAAGTTAGGATATCACCAGGTACCAATCAAACCCTCTGATGTGTGGAAGACTGCCTTCAAAGCTAAGGAAGGCCATTTCGAATGGTTGGCTATGCCTTTCGGATTGACGAATGCTCCTGCAACCTTCATGATGCTAATGGATGACATCTTGCGCCCATTCACCAACTCATTTGTAGTGGTATACTTAGATGACATTCTGATCTTTAGCTAGAGTTGGGAAGAGCACCTCCACCACATCCGACAGGTTCTCCAAACACTACAGCAACACAAGCTATGTGCCAATTTGGAGAACTGCACTTTTGGCATGACCCAGGTTCAGTACCTGGGATACATTATTGATGAACAGGGGGTGCATGTGGATCCAACCAAGATCCAAGTCATTCGGGATTGGCCATCTCCAACCACTTTGACAGAGCTCTGCAGCTTTCTAGGTCTTGCCAACTTCTACCGCAGGTTCACGTTGGGGTTTTCTCATATCACTTGACCCTTGAGTCAAGTCACCAAGGGAGGAGTGAAAGCAAAATTCTTTTGGTATGAATCTCAACATAAAGCATTCATAAAGTTGAAAGATCTTCTCTACACAGCACCAGTGCTCGCGTTACCAGATTTACAACAACCATTTGAGGTCGAGACAGATGCCTCTGACTATGCTATTGGGGCAGTCCTTACTCAACATGGGAATCAAGTGGCATATCACAGTGAAACACTTTCAGACACAGTTCGGAAGTATCCCACTTATGATAAAGAGATGTATTCCATTGTGCAGGCCTGCCGACAATGGAAGCGTTACATATTGGGGAAGGAAACGGTCATACACACAGACCACCGACCCCTGCAGTTCATACAAACCCAAGGGAAATTGCAGAATGATCGCCATCAGAAGTGGTCTACATACCTGCAACAGTTCCACTTTGAATATCAAGTATATAAAGGCAACATCCAATAGTTTCAGATTGCCTCAGTTCGATCCACCGACATGGCGTTACCACCGTGCTCAACCTTGTGGGCACGAGCTTTGATTAGCCACTTCCTAACAAAAGCGACCCAACATTCAAGCCACACATACCAGAAAACTCTTGGAGGGTCGGCATGTTCCAGATTTTCACCTCCAGGATGCCCTGTTATGCCCACCTGGGTCACCTTTGTGTTCCTTTCAAGTGAGCGTGCCAAGATGATTTGGGAAGCACACTACAGTCGGGCTGCTGGGCATTTCGGGTTCAAGAAAATGGTGGCAGTACTACGAAAGTATTTCTATTGGCCGAATCTTCGACATGATGTTGAGAAGTACATCAGATCATGTACTACCTGTGCCATTGCCAAACCAACCATCAAGAAGCAAGGCCTCTATGCCCCGTTGCCTACCCCTAGTCGACCTTGGGAATCCATCTCCATGGATTACATGTCAGGACTTCCTTCCACTAAGCATGGAAATTACTGTGTTTTTGTGGTCGTCGATAGGTTCTCAAAGATGGCCTTTATGGCAACCTGCAAGAAGAATATCACAGTACAAGCCACTGCTAAACTCTTCTTTGAACGAGTGTGGGTACACTTTGGGATCCCACAGTCTATCATCTCAGATCGAGACAGTCAGTTCCTCAGTACATTTTGGTCTAGTCTCTGGTCAATTCTGGATACCAAACTCATTGATTCCACAACCTTCCATCCTCAAACTGATGGCCAAACAGAGGTTGTCAATAGGATGATTGTGCAAATTCTGTGCATGTACAACTCAAAGCATCCAGGCACATGGGACAAGAGCCCCCCCTATGTTCAGCACAGCTACAATAGAGCTCTTCATAGCTCGACCGGCCATAGCTCTTTTTAGGTGGGCTTAGGATTCGAGCCACTATGCCCCATTGATGTGGCCATGCCACTTGCAGCTACTCACATAGATTTGGCTCATGTCTAGTCCGAAACAGACAAGGCAACCAGCTTCATTGAGCACATCCAACATATTCTCCAGCAGGTCCATGACATTCTAGAGAAATCAAATGCCAAGTACAAGCAACGACATGATCAGCATCGGGTGCCACACAAGTTTCAGGTGGCCAACAAAGTTTGGTTGCATTTGCAAAAGGAAAGCCTTACTAGAGCTTATCAGAAACTGAGACCACTCCAATATGGTCCTTACACCATTACTAAGGTTGTGGGGGACAATGCATTTGAGCTCAACATTCCTCCATTCCTTGGCCTGCACCCAGTGTTCAATGTGGACCGCCTTCGGCCATACTTTCCACCATTGCTAGACACATTCGACATTGCAAAACAGCTTACACCCACAGAATTAAATCCAGATCGCATGGAACAAGCTACAATTGATCGGATCATGGACACACAGATCAAGAACACTCGCCAACAGAATATCCAACTGTATCGAGTTGTCAAAGCATGCCAACTCCTTCACCAGGGCAAGTAGCTCACCAGGGACCAAGTTCAGCAAAAGTTCCTCATCTCATGGAGGAACTCAACGCAATGGGGACCATTGCTTCCTAAGGGGGGAGGAATGATCTAGGTGGATCTTGGTGGCCACCTCCCAAGTCCACCTGGACCCCCACCTTTGTTTCTCTCAGCATTTTCAGTTTCCTTAATTGTAGCACAACTTACTATTTTTAGCAGTTTTTTAGGTCCTGAACTTCCGGAGCCATTTTGAGGCCCTAAACGACGTTTTTTGGGAAATCTAGGGGTCGGATAGATCTTTCTAACAAGCTATTGTACGCGTCAAACAGAGATCGTATGCCAAAGTTACGACCCCGAGAAATTGATGTACCAATTTACCCAAACGGGGCCCACAGTTTGGCGTTTCATCTTCTAGGTTAGGTTTTCGGAATGTTAAGGGTTTTCCATTGTTTCTCAACAATAAATAGGCCTTCGAGCCTCATTGTAAACACAGTTCAGAGGCATGTAGCCGCCACATCTCTTCTCAGAGATAAGCTACCATCACCCTAGCTGGTTTATTTCCATTACTGCTTGTAAGCATATTTCAATATTTTGCGTTAATGAAATGAAGTATTATTTCCACTGCATATCTGTGTTTATGGTTATCTTTGTAATTTGTTGTGTTCTTGTTTAATTCCGGATCATATAGGGCCAAGAATTGACCGTAGGGCCAAAGTTTAGCCCTGATGTTGGCCAGTGTTGACTTATGAGCTTTGACTAGTTTTACCAACTTATTTACCAGGTTTGATTGGTATTTTGACGTGTATATTAGCATATATTTCTAGACAAATTTTTTATTTGTAACCTTGCTGAAAAGGAAATTTATTCTCAAGAAAGGATTGTTAGATTTTATCCCAAGGTTGGGTTTCCTAGGGTAAAAATATTGTTTATTCTGTATGGTTGTCTTTCTATGATCTTTACTAGTTCTACGACATTTAGTATTGATATATTATGTGCGTAATTATTCAACGATATCAGTGACATGAGAAATATTGTTTGAAAATCATTAGGAAGAAATTATCTAAGCATAGAATTGTATTCTACTGTACATGCCATATAATTTCAACATGATATCAAAGCTTTGTTGAAAGATCAACCATTGATCATTGTCATATTCGAGTATTCAGGCATTTTGTACAAGTTTTAGTTCTCTTATCAAGATGTTGCCCAATCAAATAGTAGAAGATAGGTTGGATGGTGCTAGAAAATTCAAACCATGGAAGACAAGGATACTCCTTATCTTAGATGAAATGGATATTCAAAATTATGTGAAGGAAAATGTCTTAAAACCAAAATTTATTAAGGATAAAGTTAAACATATGAAGACTGAGGAAAAGGATAAGAGCATCTTGATATATTCCATAAAGGACCACTTGATTCCACATGTTGCTAAGTTGAAGGTTTCCAAATAAATGTATGATGGCTTGGTGGGATTGTTTGAGAGTAAGAATACTACAAGGAAATTAGCTTTAAAGCATCAAATTTCTATTATCATGATGTCTAGATTGGATTCAGTTTCCACTTATCTCATGAGAGTCTCCTAGTTGAGTGATCAACTTAGAGACATTGGAGATACCATTGATAATGCAAAGCTTGTTACAGTGACTCTAAATTGATTTCCTTCTTCATGGGATCTATTTATACATATAATTTGTGCGCAAGATGAGTTGCCCAACTTTGATTCACTTTGGACTGGCTATGTCCAAGAGGAGGCTAGATTATTGTCCAAGAATAGTGTGCAGAGACCTAAGGATGAAGAGACCTAAGCCCTTGGAGCTCATGCAAGGATAGGAAAAGGAAGAAGAAACTTGGATAAGAATAATATAGGTGGAAGATCATCTCTAGTTCAAGATCAGAATAAATAGGATCTTCAAAGGCGAGGTGCTTCAAATGTCATACATTTGGTCACCATGCCTCCTAGTGTCTTAAGAAGAAAAGGAAGGAGTTGCAAATAGTGTTGTCATTGATGACAACAAGATGCCACCAACGTCAAAAGGGATGTGTGGATAGCAAAAAAAAGACCATCCTTAATTATTAAAGTTGAAGCAAGTATTTTAGTGAAGCAATATGACAACTTGACTGTGTGTAAGGTCTCATTACATGAGGATATGGGTGTCGAAGGTTATTTTATTTTTTGAGAGTTTAATATGCTCAAAATATCTTACAAATACAATGCTTGTGTAGTGCTCTTTGATACCTTTCCAATGGTATATTTTGCTTAGAAAAACTCCTTGCATATGCCACGTAGATGTGAAGTTATGGCCTATTGAAAATCAATATTAGGTCGGGAAAAAATTGAAAGGCCAACAATAGGGCCAAACCCAAAAATTGAATTTGTTAAATGTTGTGTAAGTTTGGATAAAATCCATCGCTGAATAGGTAGATCGACGACCTCGGAAGTGTGAAGATGTGAACTACTTAACGTAGTTAAACAACATGCATGTTCCCATTTGATCTATGGCGCCTCCAACAAATTAATGACCAAATGAAGGTGAAAATGTGTGAAGGTTAACCATCCAACACGATGATGACATGTGGCACAATCCCGTTAGATGATGACATGGATAATGATCACATCGGCATGTTGGTGTGGGACCTCCAAAGGCTACAATGTGGTAAGTGAATATGGAATTTTGAGTTGTCCAAAAGGCACTAAATTAGATGACACATGGCCCACTCAGAGTGTGCCACATGGCAAATGGGACATCATGGTGACATCAACAGATGAATGCCCACTGACCCCTGGGTCTAGGTCACATGGACTCAGTCACGTGATAAGGATATATGTCTCTGAGTCTTATGGCTTCTTGAAAAATTGAAGGGTCACATGGATACGTCAAATTCAAGTTATATCAAGAGACATTTAGTTATCCCTTGATTCTTGGGACCTCCGAAAACTATATATATACAAACTTTGTATTTTTGAATCAAATCAAATGAACACAATATATAGTACTTAATTGAATAGAGTCTTCTTTGGATATTTGGTGTATGATTATGGTCACAGTATAACGAAGTCATTTGATCTCATTCAGATAGTTCTAAAGTAATTAATATGAGCACCAAATTTTTTTCACATGATGTAGTACTGATTCTAAATCACATTATACAAATCATGTCTTTTTGTAATGGTTCTTGTTATAGCATCAATGGAAAACCTTGTTCAAACCTCCATGGATAGGTATGAGTTTCGATGATTGTAGTTATATGTTTTAAATTTGGTGGAGGAAAACCTTGCATGGCAAATAGCGCGATATTTGGAGATATATATAATTGGATCAAAGTACTGGTCACAACAATGAATAAGACTCCAAGCAAGGTGGACACTTTTAGGTCCTTATAATACTAGTGTAGCCCCCTTATTGTTATTGTTAGTGTAGCCTCCTTATTGTTATTGTTGTGCCCATGTAGCCCCCATATTGTTATTGTTGTGCCCCATATAATCCCACTATTGTTATTGTTGTGTCATTACATTATTATTGTTATGTATGCTCTGATTATATTGTGACCCCTTAGACTCCTATATATACCAAGGAGGTACTTCCATTTGTTTCATCCAAGAATTGTTCATTTATGTTATGTAAAGGAAGTTTCCCTCTTGAAGAGGCTATTTATCAAGTCGTTGATCTTTCTGAGGATTTGAATTTCATAAAACATGAATGAAAGTGCATAGACTATAGTTTTTCATGTGTCATTTTTAGGGCTGAAGGTTAAAACAGTGACATGTAGGACTTTGTACAAGTTTACTCTATTGAACCAGTCTATAATCAGGCCATCGTCGGATATTGGGCATAATGTTTTCTTGAAGAATCCAATCTCAGTTTGACTTGTGGCATTGGAAAGAACACTTGAAGGGATACCACAGGATGAAATAATAAACCTTGTAGATCTGAAATGACAGAGATAGAACATTTTCAACATCGAACTCCTAAAAAGCAAGAAAAAGGTGTGTATTTTTTTTCAATTTGCATCTTTTATTTGAAAAATCAGTTTGAAGTGATTCAAAGGGAATAGTGAAGCATAGATATCATTATTGATTGTGAAATGCCTCGAAACAAAAAAATGGAAAATCCTAGTAATAAAATAGAAATCTCTACTATGACGTGTGAAGAAGAGGAATAAATGAAACATGATATATCAAAATTATGAGGCCAAGTGCAACAAATTTCACTCTCGCAAAGAGTAACAAAAAATTAACTAGAAGCTAAGATGGATGGTATTGAAGCAAAAATGAAAGGAAACGTGGAAGATTTGAAGAATGGTTTAAATGCACACATGGAAGGTTTGAAAAAAGTGTTACAAGAAATGTTTCCTGGTGGTGACAATGTACTCCATGAAAATTAGGATGAGGAAAAAAGGAATATGAAATATGATTTTAGAGAATCCAACATTGGATTTAAGAGCCACCACATTCCAAAAATAGATATGATGAAATTTGATGGTAAGGATATCGTAACATGGATATTACAGATGGAGAAATTATTTGATATACATCATGTACCCCACACACAAAAGATACCCATTTCATCTTTATATTTAGAGCAAAATCAGTTTGTGTGGTATAGATGGTTTGTTCTCGTAAATAAAGTGTCACTTGGACAATTTTTACGAAAGAATTGGTATCACATTATGAAGATACAAAGAGGAATACCTTCTTTAGCCAATTGGTAAATCTCAAACAAAAAGGTTCAATGGCAGAGCATATTGAGGACTTCCAAAGATTGAATATCAAGGTAAATCATATTACAGAGAAGAATAGGATTGATGTCTTCATATGGACTTTAAAGGATAACATCCAACATTAGGTTCACCTTTGGGAACCTGATCCATTGGAGAAGGTATTCAAGGTGGAAAGAAAAGTTGAAAGAAAAATTATGGAAATAAGGAAGTCTGCCACTCACAACTATAAATATGGAAGTGTTTTTTCTCCTAGCCTCCCACAACCTATAAGGTTGACATCACAACAACTGGAAGAAAAAAGAGAAAAAGGCCTTTGTTACATTTGTGATAAAAAAATACACTAAGATGTTGGGTTATGACTTTGAAATCATCTATAAAAAAGGGAAGCAAAATGTTGTTGCATGTTGGGTTGTGTTATATTCTTTCCACGACTAATCAACGTAGTGAACTGGGGGGTTAGAGGGGGGGTGGAGCTCCCCCTTCATTGCGTCGATTGCGCAGCGAGGGGGTCACAGGGGGGCAGCAGCCCCCCCTATTCGTGGGGTTTGAGGGGGGCGGGTAGCCCCCCTCTATGGGGTCTAGTGCAGCACACTGGGAAAAAAAATTTGGACCCTATATTAGGTTGGGCGAACCTACCTATGGTTTTTTGGTCCATGGTTTTGGATGCGATGGTTTTCAGTCCATGGTATTGGATGCTTTGGCATGTATAAATATGTATTGTAACATGGAAAGGAATATAATGAAAAATCAAGCTGGTAGTCCCGGTTTTGGGATCCAAGGGAAATCTCTGTGTATATGTGTTTTATGTGTTATGCTCTAGCATTGTTTATTTTCTGTGTTTTAAAATTCGTATGCAAGTAATTTCTGTACGGGGTTAAAACCTACATTGCAGATGCACTCTTGAGAAGGGATGAGGATGTGGAAGCATTTCTCTATGTCATTTCTATTATTTAACCTAACTGGATAACTGAAGTAAGGGAGGAATGGAGGAATGACAAAGAGGTGTGGACACTCAAGTAAGTTACAACAAGATCCCAATACATCTGATACATTTATCTGGAAAAAAGACTCATTATGATACAAAGATCACTTATATTTATGTAACAAGTCCCAACTTAAACAAAATATTCTTTTGGAATTACACACCCCTCTCTTAGGAGGGCACTTGGGTTTTTTAAAAACATACCACAAGGTCAAGAAGGATTTTTTTTGGAATCGCCTTAAATCTAATATTCAAAATTTTGTGGCAGATTGTTTGGTTTGCCAACAAAATAAAGTTGAAATAATTAAGATCCTCGATCTGTTACAACCTTTAGCCATTCCAAGTCAATGTTAGGAGGAGGTCTCAATGGATTTTATCACAGGTTTACCCAAGTCTAAAGGAAAGAGTGTCATCATGGTGGTACTCAATAGATTTACCAAGTATGCAAACTTTTGTGCATTATCCCATTCTTTTAAAGCAAGTACAATTTCTAATGCATTTATGGAAACAATTCAAAAGCCACATGAAAACCCAAAGATTATTGTGAGTGACAAAGATCCCATTTTCACTGGAAATTTTTGGACGGAATTATTTTCTTAACTTTGTACTCAATTAGCTCATAGCTCATCTTATCATCCTCAATTTGATGGGAAAACTAAGATAGTGAATAAATGTTTGGAAGGATATCTTTGTTGCTTTATATTTGATAAACAAACACAATGGGTCAAGTGCTTACCTCTGGTTGAATGGTGGTATAACACTTCCTTCCATATTGCAGCAAAAATTACTCCAGTTATGGCACTTTATGGATATCATTCACCATCCATCACATCATCTTTAAGAGAAAATTCTAAGGTTCAAGCAGTAGAAGATCACATCGAGCATCAAAAACAGGTTCTCCAACTCTTAAAGGATAACCTCACTCTAGCGCAGAATCGAATGAAACAAAAGGCAGATCGACATTGCAGTGAAAGAAGTTTTGATGTAGGTGACTGGGTATTTTTAGGACTGCAACCACACAAACAAATGTCCCTCAAGCAAGCTAAGAAGGATAATAAATTATCACCCAAGTACTATGGTCCTTACAAGGTTTTGCAAAAGATTGGTATTATGGCATACAAATTTGATCTTCCTGCATCTTCCCAAGTACACCCAGTTTTCCATGTTTCATGCTTAAAGAAGGTTATCGATGACAAGCTCCTAGTTCAAACAATATTTCTCGAACATGACGAGGAAGGAAAAATCATATTAGAGCCTGAAGCACTGACAAAAACAAGAACCTGACGGCTACAAAATCAATCAATTTCAAAGTATATCATTAAGTGGAAGAACTTACCCACTGAGAATTTTATAAAAAAGCATCCAGAACTACTCAAGTGTTGAGGACAACACTTTTTTGAAGGAGAGGGGCATGTTAGGTCCCTATAATAATAGTGTATCCCCCTTATTATTATTATTATTGTTGGTGTATACCGCTTATTGTTATTGTTAGTGTAGCCCCCTTATTGTTATTATTGTTCCCATGTAGCCCCCATATTATTATTGTTGTGCCCCAAGGAATCCCACTATTGTTATTATTGTGCCCTTACATTATTATTGTTATGTAGGCTCTTATTATATTGTGACCCCTTAAAGTTTTATATATACAAAGGATGCCTTTTCATTTGTATCATCCAAGAATTGTTCATTTATGTGATGTAAAGGAGGTTTCCCCCTCGAAGAGGCTATTTCTCATGTCATTGATCTATATTTTCTTCTATTTTGTGATTTGGTTGCATAACAGACACATTAGAAGTCTAGACCATCATCTGTTGGATGAGCATACATATTTGTCAACACAAACTGACAAGGACATAGATGATCCGTTGAATCTAAACCATGTGAACTCCTGTGCATAATATGAGGTAGGGTTCCATGCTCTTTTCAGATCCCATACCATATACTATTAACAAATACAAGTTGGATGGGTCAAATAGAAGGCCACACCATGGAGTGTGTTTGGTAAGTCATTGGGATTGTGTTTCACTCATCGAGAGTTCAACCTATGTCAATACAAATTGGTAATATTTTTTATTATATTTTGGAATTTTGTTGAATAATTAGCAAGAATTGGTGACTAGCATTAGAATCTGGTAGTTGCATTGTATGGCGCCCAAAAAGGGGCAGACTGTCAAACATTTAACTATTTATATGGTTTATTTTGGTCTTTTTGGGTTTTTGAAGTCATTATTAATTCAAATTGAAATCTAGAAGAAGACGATCGATCATGACTTAGAGGTAGATGCTTTCAGAGGGGTTTGACATTATTTTTAATCATGTTTGATGACTATAAGCTCTTTTATGTGATTTGAAAATTTATGATCACATTGCAGGCGTTTTTGATACATGAAATAAACAAGTGTAGGGAAAGTCTTTGAGTGACTAGATTGCAATTACAATTGGAGCAAAGTTTTGGGACCGTAGTATGGCAACCAACAACAAAGATTGTAATGAATTTTGTGATAGTAATTACAGCTGAAGTGATGGTTGTAGTGGTAGAGATAGTGGCAATATCGATATGTATTAATTACATATTAGAACATTACTCATGGTTTAGTGATATATTATGATCATGGATCTAGTTTGATAATGTGATGAAATAGAGGTCCGCACGGAAGTAAAGGAAGGAGGTTGAAGTTTTTATCTCTTAGAGGAAACTCGACTGCAGGAAAACCTCTAAGGTAACCTATAACCTATTTGAGGTTCAAAGTTGTCCCTTCAACCTGGAGAGGGATCTCTCCCTAAAAGTCAACTACTCTAGGTCACTATAGTAGTAGGTTTTGCATTTGAGTTTTGTGGCCATATTTATCATAATTTTGGTTGGGATATGTGAAAAATAACACCATTGGGCATGGAGTCTATGATACAAAGACACTAGCTACAGGCCATACAAATCAGTCTAACAAAGGCAAGATTTTGCAGGTTTCTTAGACAAATAGTTAATGAGAGATGATAGGAGAAAGTAGAAGTAAACATCAAAAGATAGAGCAACCATGTGAATTCTGTAATTGACATTTAAGTTGAAAACATATAGAAAATTTGAATAACCTGAAACAAAGAATTTACAAAGAATTATATTTCATAACCTTTATTCAAATCACTAAAGATTAATGGATTCAAGTTTTGACTAAGAAAGAGGAAAAACGCCATAAGAAACTGACTGGAAAACTTCAACACATGAACCTCTGAAATGTTATAATATTGCTTGCAGTAAGTTCTATTAATATCAAAATAATATACACCAGGTCTGATCTTTCAAAGTATTCCCGACCCTTCTTCATTACACAGTCCTTGTCTGTATAGAAAAGACAAACTAACTAAAAACCAATTTCTAGCAAAGCTTTAATTACAAAGTCTAAATAATCACAACGTGCATCTCAAATACATGCATATAAAAACTTTCCAATCCTATTTGAATCTAAATATCATTTTTTTGTTGGAGTGATGGCTGGAGATAAGGATCACGAAGTCGAATTCGATGAGATGGCATCCAAGTCAACAGTTGTCCATGAGCTTTTTCCTCACGAATTCCTGAAAAATAGGGTCCAGTGATCCCTTAAAAAATACAAAACCATGATATCTGTTAGAAAATCGAGAGAGGTTTTCTTCAATAGGCTTGTTTTGGATAAAAACCTATTTTTGTTTTGAAAAATCCATTCTCATTTGTCTGGAACGCGTGCCCAAACTTACTACGTTGTACAGGAAAAAACAGAGTTTTAGCTAACCATTTTTACATAAATGCGCTGACACTCCCGTTGTCAGTGCCTTTTCCTTTTATTTTCTTTTTAATAATGATTATTTTGTTGCTGACATGGAATGTGTCAGTGCATTTGAAAAATTCAAATTCAAATTTTATTTTTGTCACTAATATTCCCGCTATCAACTAATACATGATAACACTGACACTCTCATTGTCTATGTATTCTTGTTAATCATTTTTTTGTAGATGATAAACGTTGATAACCCCATTAAAGACATTCTCCTATTTATTAAAAATCGGTGCTGACACTCCATTTGTCAGCAATTTAACATTGTTTTATTTACAAATCGGCGCTGACACTCAAACTATTAGGCTTTTAAAAATTAACAACTAAAATTGTGATAACAATTGGCTCCACGGGGATGTTGTCGATCATAGATGGTAGCAAGAACCCCATAAAACAAAGGCCTGATCCATCGGGCAGCTCCCAAAGAGTAACCTTGTAACCTGTAAACTGTACCACACTACAAATGTAAACTAAAACTAAAAGTTGCTACAAAACATGCTCAGAGCGTTGAGCTTATTGGCACACTAACCTATCCTAAATAGCTAAAATAATTGCTCAATCAAATAATACAAAAATTCCAATGCAACCAGTCTAGTAGCTGCTGAAATACCGTTGATTTTTACTGTGCTTCAGCAAAATCAAAACTGGAAAGTATAATGGTGAAGGCAACTCATGATGTAATTTGTATCCACCGCGAAAAAATGGCTTAAAATTCAAACTGAAAAAACCCTCCATGTATTAAACTACGGGATCATAAAAATGATGATATTTATGATGACCCTCAAGTTATTGAATGACTCTATAATCATGGTTGAATTTATAATGCATTTTTTCTACTTCAAATTCATAATCCAAAACAGAAAATTCCCCTCTCTCAATAACAAAGGGAAGCAATATGTCTTTTCATTGTTGTTGAGAAGAAATTCCAAAGAATGATATTGATATGGAAAAATTTGTTGATCCTCTAAGATTACAAGCTCTATCTGAATTTCCTTGGAATACTCTTCTAAGAAATGAATCTTTTCTTCTGAGCTACATTTGCATGACTTTAAATAAGAGGGAAAAAATGCAAAAAAAAAATTATCCATTTCACCATCAATATACCCATCATTCCATTCTCTAGAAACTTCAATGGAAACATGATTTACTACAAACAAACAAACAACAAAATAATCTCCATCCATGTTTCCAAGAAGATAACCCAAAATCTTGTTATGGATGTTGTGGACTTCGCAGACACATTCAATCCAATTTTTGCACTTTCCTTGGAATGAATCATAAGATAATCTCATGTATACATCTTCACACTTGAATTTAAGAATATCAATAAAGTCACAAAAGTTTGCAATATGTTTCAAAGTCAGGCTCACATTATCACCACTAAATTTTGGTCCATTTCTTTGAAAATATTCATCTTTGGGTAGATGGTTAGGAAAACTAGGAATAATTGTCAAATCTAAACTTGCATACCTTGAAACAATAGTAGAAACGTCTGAGTTCTTCATTGGCCTAGTCAAATAACCATTGAATCATTTGAGCTATGAATCCTTCTGATAATGGAGTCACCATGGAAGCTTGTAACTCTAGATTCTTGAAAATGTAGTCACCAAATCAAACATCTTGCAGCCAAAACTGATATCCAAATCTTTGTTTTCTCTCAAAGGTCTAATCTTAAAAAATGAGTAGGTTTTGCAATTGAGTTCTATGGCCAGATTTATCAAAAAATGAAGTTTGGTTGGGATATGTGAAAAATATTACCATTGGGAATGGAGTCTCTAATACAAAGACACTAGATACAGGCCACACAAATCAGTCTAACAGAGGCAAGATAGTTGTAGGTTTCTTAGGAAAATCATTAATGAGAGATGGTAGGAGAAAATAGAAGTAAACATCAAAAGGCAGGCCACCATGTGAATTTTGTAATTGACATTTAGGTGGAAAACATATAGGAAATATAAATAACTTGAGCATTTACAAAGAATTCTATTTCTTAACCTTTATTCAAATTACTCAAGATCAATGGATTCAAGCTTTGACTAAGAAAGAGGAAAAACACCATAAGAAATTGACTGGAAACCCTCAACAGATGAATCTTTGAAATGTTGTAATAATGCTTGCAGCAAATTCTATTAATATCAAAATAATATACACTAGGTTTGATCTTTCAAAGTATTCCCAACCCTTCTTCATTACACAGTATATGTTTTTATAGAAAAGACAAACGAACTAAAAACCAATTTCTAGCAAAGCTTTATCTACAAAGTCTAAATAATCACAATGTACATCTCAAATACATGAATATAAGACTTTCCAATCCTATCTGCATCTAAATATCTTGTTATTGTTGGAGTCATGGCTGGAGATAAGGATCACCAAGTCGAATTTGATGAGGTGGCATCCAAGTCAATATTTGTCCATGAGATTTTTCCTCACGAATTCCTGAAAAATAGGGTCCCATGATCCCTTCAAAAATCCAAAAACATGATAGATGATAGAAAACCAAGTTTTTTTTTTCTAAATGGGTTTGTTGTGGACAAAAACCTCTTTCGGTTTTGAAAAATTCATTCTCATTTGCTTGGAAAGCGTGCCCAAAATTACTGTGTTGTACAGGAAAAAACAAAGTTTTAGCTGACCATTTTTACATAAATGCACTGACACTCTAGTAGTCAGCGCATTTTCCTTTTTTAATTTTAATAATTAATATTTTGTTTCTAACATGGAATGTGTCAATTCATTTCAAGAATTCAAATTCAAAATTTTTGGAGTTGATATTCCTGCTATCAGCCAATACTTGATAACATTGACACTCCCGTTGTCAGCGTATTCTTGTTAATCATTTTTCTATAGCTGATAAATGTTGATAACCCCATTATTGGCATTCTCCTGTTTATTACAAATCAACGTTGACACTCCCGTTGTCAACTCTTTAACAATGTTTTATTTATAAATCGACATTAACACTGAAATTGTCGACACTTTTAAAAATTAACAAGTAAAACTGTGATAACAAAAGCCTTAATTGGGTTGGATCCTACTCATTGTAGAGGTTGGAACCTTAATTATGTTGGAGCCTTAATCAAGTTGTAGCCTACATTGAATCAATAAGGTTGTAGCCTATCAGAAGTGGAAACTTACATATTTTTGGGGTTAGTTGAATCCTGGAAATTGATGTAAAACAATTGAAAATGAGTAGAAGAAGAATTGGTAGTTAATTATCCCATTTGGTTTTCCACGTTAAAATTATTGTGTCTCCTTGTGATGTGATGCTCTCATATATTATTGATTTATTCTTGTCATGTTACTAATATGATGATGCATAGAAATAATCGATGACATAATGTTTATGGTCCACTGTTATATGGATGAATAATTATGAAATATTGTTAAATTATGAAATTGTCATCGTATACCCCTACCCCCCCCCCCGGTCTGCGCTCAATGTGACCATTAGGCAAACAAATGGAATCAGAGCCAACCATCTTCAGAAATAGTTAACTATTGGAAGATGGATCAAAGTAATTTGGGCTTAGATGCAATATGAGGTATGCTTTTGGAATTTGAACTGGAGGATGTCAAAGAAAGAATGAAATCCTAATAAAGCAACTCAATGAAGTCAAGAAGAATCTAGGATAAATAGAAAAGTAGTTGGAGGATAAAAATGACATGATTTCCCATCTCAAGAAAGAAGAAAATATAGAAAGTGAGTCAACTAAGGAATATAAAAAAAGAAGCTCAACCTAAAACAAGCAACAAGAGGCAAACATCTAGGTATCATAGATACTTCTATAGTTATTATTTTCTATGTCATTCATTTGTTAACAAGGAAATTACTTGAAATCATCTTCCATATCATTGTTGCAAAGAAACTTTGCCCATCTAAGATAGAGAAGGAAGAAATAATTATATTATATTCTTAGAATCAAAAAGATAAGTGGTATGTCGATAATGGTTGTTCAGGACACATGATAGGGGATCAAAATAAGTTCATGAACATTAAGGATATAGATGATGGTAAAGTGAATTTTGGAAACAATTCATCCACCAAAACCAATGGAAAAGGCATGGTTGTCATTGAGGATGGAAGTGTTGAAAATAGAAACAAGAAATGATAAAATTAGAATCCAAAAATTCCAGTTTAATTTGTCCTTGAATTAAACTGACAATTAAAATCAAATTCTATTCTCATAACAACTTGTAATAGTTAACTAGACTGAGTTGACTTAGTTAACTTAGGAATTTCAAGTTGGAAGTCTTTTTGAAGTAATGTATATGCTCTCCCTATATTATAGGGGTCCAGGATGAGTTAAGTATGAGTTGTAATTAGTTAACTCAGTTTACTGAGTTAAGTCCAGATAAATTAGTTCCAAACTATTTGAGGAACTAATAGTGAGTTAACAGTTAGTTGGTGCACTAATGCATTAACTAGTGTTACTCCAATTAATTGGAGGTTCCCTCATCAGAAACTCATGCATGTCAATTTTGAGACAAACCCAATTGAGACTAGAGTGTAGGGACAGTGTACTATTTGTTGTATAGTTTTCTAAGTTGTACAGATAGTGCATGCAATCAGGTACTGATCCTTGAATGGATTATGTAGTTTTGGATGCACTGGTTTCCCTTTAATATGGGCTAATCAACCATAGGAATTGCACAAGGAAATAGGGACTTGGAGAGCTATAGAATTGGCTAAGTGTTGGCCAAGAGCTTGCTTGTGAGTTGGAAATTGATTTCACTTAGTGCTGGGATTGTTTTTGTGAGAACAAGTATTGTATTATCAGCTTGGATTTCTAATTAATGCAATATAGATAGTGGGGTTTTGAGTTGTGGCTTTCCTCAGATATTTATTGTGTTATGTGCCATTGATGTTATTCCTCTTGTCGATTAGCGTTTTTCTCGATATTTATGTGCTTTTGTTGTGAAGAGTAGAAGTAGGTTCTTGTCTTTTGTTTTAGTACATTGCATGAGCTTGTGAATCTACAAGATTTTCTACATGGTATCAGAGCTAAGAACAATATACTAGAGGATATTTCGAAGTTTTGAGTTTTGGGTTATAGGTGAAATTTGAATTTGCAATACATGCTTCAGGATCGACAGATGGTGTTCTACAGTTTACGGCTCGAGTATGCCTTGGATGGAAGCTCAAATTATATAGCATGTAAGGACAGGATGGAGGCCATTATGGAGGATAATGGCTTGAAGGAATTCATTGATCAAGACATTCCTAAGCCACCAGCATCGAATGCTCAGAATCTGGTCGAATGGAAGAATTGTGTGGCAAGGGCGAGGTGGATAATCCTTGAGGGAGTTCGAGACCACATTGTCTTGAGTCTCCATTGTAATGAAACTCTGCATGTCATGTGGAAAGCATTGAAGGACCTTTTCCAGAATAGCAGTGACCAAAGGAAGTTGGCACTAAAATATAAAGTTCAAAAAATCAAGATGGAGGTGGGAAACTCAATTCCAAATTACTTGAAAAAGTTCACTCAATGTCATGATGAAATTGGAAGTGTTGGAATCATGGTTGTCGAGGACGATATGGTGATTCTTGCTCTTCTTGGACTCCCAAAGAGTTGGCATAGTTATCAGGACTCTGTCCATGGTTGGGAGAAGCTGCCAGATTTGGAACGACCATGGCCGGATTTGATGCTAGAGGAGATCAAGAGGAACACCAGAGATGGGACCTCTTCCAAGGAAGTGGAAGAGGATTTTTCCTTAGTGAGTATGGAAAAGAAGGCCAAGGGAAATAATTCCCAAGGCGAGGAGGGTGAAAAGAAGATGGACTTGACGAAAGTCAAGAGTTTTCACTGTCACAATCATGGACACTATGCCAAGAACTACCCACAAAATAAAGCAAGTAAGAAGGAGTCAAAACTAGCGGGAGCATGTGAGTTCACAATTATAACTTGATTTCACTCTCATTGAATGCATGGTCGTCACTGCCATGGGAGGAATATGGTATCTTGATAGCGGTGCCTCATTCCATATGACTAGGATACAGATATCTTTAGTGATTTTGAGGAGAAAGACCTCAAGTAGATCATAGAGTTTGGAGATGACGAGAGGTATAGAGCTATCGGGATCAGTACGGTTACCTTTCAGAGGGGGTCTGGCTCCCCTCTTAGGATCACATATGTGATGTATGTTCCAGGACTAAAGAAGAATCTTGTTTCAGTCGTGGTATTGGAAGACTGTGGCTATGATGTGGTTTTTAGTAACAGAAAGGTTTTCCTTAAACACATCACCACAGGACAAGTGAAACAGATCGGTGCACGGGTCAAGAGCCTGTATGCTCTTGAGTTTCAAGATGCATGCAAAGCCTTGAGGATCAAGGAAAAGGTTAGAGAATTGGTGGTTGAGAGGGAGAGTAAATTACCTCTCAACATGTAGCCCTGGAATAATCCTTTGAACAGGAAGTTATGGAGCAACCACAACTAGAGAAGTTGAGATGAGACCAAGTCGAGAGTTCCACTCAAGTAGAGAAGAAGTAGTCTCAGACAATTGTGGAGCAGCCACAATTGGAGAATTCGATAGGAGACCGAGTGGAGGAATCCACTCATGAAGAGACCTCTAGTAGGGGAAATTTTGATCCAAGTGGGCAGAGGGATCACATGAATCCATACCTCCAGGTGTGAGGTGGGGCTATGTGAAGTGATAGTCCCAAGAGGGTTGAAATTGAGCAGTATCCATTGAGAGGTTTTATCTCATGGATCAAACCTTTCTATAGGATCCCAAAGTAAATAATAGTGGGAGGAATCGGTGGGATTGATGTAGTCAGAGATCAAAGTGACAGAGGCTAGAGCAGTAAGATACTAAAGAAGTGCAGAGAAGGGTTGAAAATAGTGCAAAAAGGAAAATTCAACAAAAGCGCAGAGTTTGCAGTCGACAGAGGCAATAGCAGTCAGAGACTTTGATGATAGAGGCATCATTTTGATTCAAGTTGGATGTTTCTTTTTTGTTTATGGAGTTGTTGGAGCAACAACACTAGAGAGAAGTGTTGCATGCATAACAATCCAAAGGTTTAGGATCGATATCGAGTTGAATTCCTTTCTTGTTGAGAGTGAGTGTTGAAAATAGCAACAAGAAATGATAAAATTATAATACAAAAATTCTAGTTTAATTTGTCCTTGAATTAAACTGAGAATTAAAATCGAATTCTATTCTCATAGCAACTTGTAATAGTTAAATAGAGTGAGTTGACTTAGTTAACTTAGGAATTTCAAGTTGGAAGTCTTTCTGAAGTCATGTATATGTTCTCCTTATATTATAGGGGTCTAGGATGAGTTAAGTATGAGTTGTAATTAGTTAACTCAATTTACTGAATTAAGTCCAGTTAAATCAGTTCCAAATTGTTTGAGGAACTAATAGTGAGTTATCAAATAGTTGGTGCACTAATGCATTAACTAGTGCTACTCCAGTTAATTAAAGATTCCCTCACCAAAAACTCATGCATGTTGATTCTGAGAAAGACCCGGTTGAGACTAGAGAGAAAGGACAATGTAATATTTGTTGTATAATTTTATGAGTTGTACAGATAGTGCATGCAATCAGGAATTGATCCTTGAAGGGATTGTGCATTTTTGGATGCATTGGTTTCCCTTTAAGATGGGCTAATCATCCATAGGAATTGCACAAGGAAATAGGGACTTTGAGAGTTTGATAATTGGCTAAGTGTTGTCCAAGAGCTTGCTTGTGAGTTGGAGATTGATTTTACTGAGCGTTTGGATTGTTCTTGATGCAGCAAAACTGCATATTTACATAATTCATGCGTGGACCTATGTGTTATGGGCCACATATACATCGGAAGAATTTTAATTAGCAGACTTCTTAATAAAATGAAAACCACAACCAAGATATAACTTTACCAGTCACCGTTGGTCCCACTTTTACATTTCCCTTTGCCAGGCACTTCAATCCATGCCACCAATCACATTCCTCAATCCAATAGCTATCACGTCACCCGCTCGCCAACTAGCTTGGCCAATATCCATCGTTGATCAATCCTTCTCGATCTAACAGCTATCGCGCAATCTCGTGTGAAATCTTGCACGAATAATATCAGGTCGAAAGCACGCAAGAAAAGTGGTTTTCCCGTGATACGTGTCACCCACTAAGGTTAATCGTGTAAAATATAGAAATACCATTTCCAGCCTTTAGGGTGCGCAAGATACCGCTTACTACTTACGAAGACCGCTCTGTCCTTCTGCTAACACTTGGTTTGATCTCTGCCATTCATCTTCCACCAATATCACCCGTTGATCTGTTCTCGGATCTCTCATTCGCTTATTAGTGGAATGCACATTACACCACAAATTTATCTCTGCCATACTTTGTCTAAGGCAAATTTCATATGAACTTCCTCCCTTACACTCACACACGCAATTATCAAATTATAGTAAAGAACATATATGTACATACATAGACACACAAAACCCAGATTTCACCTAAATATATAATAACACGCAATTATAAACAGAACTCGATTACAGGATAAGGCCTCACTGCCCAAATCACAAATTGCCCTGCAGCTACATTGCATACCCTATCTATCTCTTTCACACAACACATACTCTCTTATATAGAAAATTACAAAGGGAGGAATCATTTACGATCCATGAGTTTCTCCCACAATCGCTCAATCAAACCCCTAAATCTCTCTATTCGCATGCATGGCAGATAATTACATTTAATTAAGCCTTCTAGAGACTTATCAATTCTTATCAATTCCATCAATTTAGCTCTGTTTAAATAGAAATTTCCCCGGTTTACAATAATTGTCCATGTTTACCCTTTCACAGCTTTGAATTTAAATTTTGATTAAGGGTGCTTCAATGCTCCTGCATCAGAATCCCGAGGTACAAAAATTTTATGACCTCCTGGTCATATGCTTTCTTCATCCCTTAGCAATTCTACCCACATCCTCTATGGAATTTCCTTTATGATCTTTCCATGAGCTACAATAAAATCTCTGCAGTTTCAAGTCCTCCCTTCTACATGATACCTCACCAAGATTCTCTCCTTTGAGCTTAGTCTTTAGGCGTCACTCTAGTTCTCTCTTCTTTGGAACCATTTGAGAACTCATGGCTCTAGGTTGCTACAATCTTCTCTCCTTCTTTTGCCGCTATCTGTATGACAATATAAATACCACAAACTCACCAATCTTCAACATAACTGTACCTCCTTCTTTTGCACGTAAACTCTTTCTCACAGGAAACCTTTCCCTGCTCTAATACCACTTTGACACAACAAAGTTGCATATTTACATAATTCGCGCATGGACCTATGGGTTATGGACCCACATATACGTCGGAAGCATTTTAATCAGCGGACTTCTCAATAAAATGAAAACCACAACCATGATATAACTTTACCAATCATCATTGGTCCCACTTCGACTTTTTCCTTTATCAGGCGCTTCAACCCACGTCGTCGATCTCATTGCTCAATCCAACGGCTATAGCGTCACCCACTCACTAACTAGCTTGGTCGATCTCCACCGTTGATCAATCCCACTCGATCCAATGAATATCACACAATATCATGTGAAATATTGCATGACTGATATCAGGTTGAGAGCACGCGAGAAAAGTATTTTTCTCGTGCTATGTGTCACTAGCTAAGGTTAATCGCGTAGAATTTAGAAATACCATTTCCAACCTTTAGTGCATGCGAGATACTATTATGAAACCAGCTCAAAAAAAGATAGAAACGATAGATGAATGCCTTAGAAATAAGCCTCTTCGAGGGGGCAACCTCCTTTACATTACACAAATGAAAAATTCTTGGATGATACAAATGAAAAGACCTCCTTTCTATATAT
>APFE030215803.1:32960-74311 GCA_000404065.3 Pinus taeda
TACTAACAACTCGTAATAGATACAAGTCATAGATATGATAGGGAAGAAAAACCTATATTTTTAATATAAAAGATATTATAAGGGCAAGACAATGAGAAATTTATATAGGATTTAGAATTTCCTATTACAAAAAAGTCACACAACAAAGTGGATGATGCCTTCATTAGGTGCATGGGTCTTTTTATTAAAGGATTATGATTATTCCATTAGCTAATTGAAAATACTATTCATTTGAAAACAAATTGGATTACCCTAAGGTTATAAGATGGTTATACATCTATAAGATAGTACAATATTATATGAAGGTTGTATTATTCATTTCCACTAATAATATATAAAGGTGTTAATGGGAAACAAAAGAGAATGGTGTGAGTGTTGATTAGGAAATAGTTATTATTATTGGTCACTAAAAAATGTGTATATGGGAGTCTTTACAAGTAGGGTCTCGTTCCCTTTTCAAATCCCACACTATATATTGTTAACAAATACAAGTTGAATGGGCCACATACCCAGTCACACCGTGGAGCATGTTTGGTAAGTCATCGGGTTGTGTTTTGATGGTAAAGAGTTTGAATTAGGATGATATAATTTGCATTATTTTTTATTATATTTGAGCATTTTGTCGAATAATTAGTAGGATTTGATGACCGATGTCAGAATGCACTGGCTCCATTGTATGGGGCAGAAAGCGTGAATATGTCAAACATTTAAGTCTTGTATGGTTTATTATGGTATTTTTGAGTTATTGAAGTCATTGTTAATCTAAATTGAAATTCATAAGAAGTTGAGTGATCAGGTCTTAGTGCTTTCATAGGGTATGATAATGTTTTGACTCGTGTTTGATGACCAGAAGCTCTTTATGTGTTTGAAAAAACTATGAGACTAATGTAGGTGTTTTTTATACATGAAGTAAACAAGTGCAGGGAAAGCATTTGAGTGACCAGATTGCAGTTACAGTTGGAGCAGAGTTTTGAGACAATAGTATGACAACTAACAAAATAGATTAACATTAATTTTGTGATAGTAATTACAACTAAAGTGATGGTTTCAATGGCAAAGACGACGATAATATCAGTATTTATTAATTACATATTAGAACATTACTCATGACTTAGTGATATATTGTGATCATGCATCCAGTTTGAAAATGTGACGAAATAGAGGTCCACAAGGAAGCAGAGGAAGGAGGTCGAAGCCTCAATCAGGTTGGAGCCTCACTCAGGTTGTAGCCTACAATTAGCAGTTGCTTGCACCTTTGAGGTCAAAGCCTCGATCAAGTTGCAGCCTACCACAAGTGGAAACTTGCATATTTTTTGGGGTAGTTGACTACCGCAGGTTGAGGCCTACAAATTGATGTAAAGTAATTGAAAACCGAGTAGAAGAAGAGTTGGTAGTTTTCTCCCATTTGGGTTTCCACCTGAAAAAAAATTGTCTCCTTATGATGTGATGCTCTCTTATGTTGTTGATTGCTTCTTGTCATGTTACGGATATGATTATGCATAGATATAATTTATGACATAATGCTTATGGTTCATTGTTATATGGATGAATGATTAAGAAAGATTGATTGTGAAATTTTCCTCACACTGATTCACCCCCTGCTCTCATTGTGACCTTTGGGCTAACATAAGAGAAAGTGGTATGCATCAACAACCAATGTTGATGATGGTGATGAGCATCTACTACATAAGAAGATAAAGGAATCTAAACTTGATGATATTGCAAATGAACTTCTAAAGGAATATTTCTTTTGTCTCCATTCTTACGGGCATTATTACCAACAAGAATGATATTCGGTTGGTGGATAGTGGTGTTTGTAGGCACATGATAGGTTCACAAGATTCTCTCTCATATTTGATAGATAAGGATTCAACATTATAGGTGGAACTTGGAGGTAATTCCAAGTATGCATGAGAGGGTTTGGGACAACATTGTTTCAGTTGGAGTATGGAGATTCTCTACACATGAGAGATGTATTGTTTTTACTAGGATTGGAGAAGAACCTACTTTATATTTCAACATTGGAGGATAAAGGTTACAAAGTCACATTTGTGGATGACCAGGTTCTTATGTGGCTGAAGGGCTTGAGCATAGGCTCAACAGGAGTGATTGGTGTTCGAGAGGGAGGAATGTACAAATTGTTAAGATGTCCAACCCAGGAATTAGTACATGACAATATTTGTTTATGTGAGTTATCGCATCGGAGATTTGCTCACCTACATTACAGGGATTCATCAACATTGAGGAGGATTGTTACATGTCTTCTAGAGCCTCAAGTGGAGCATGAGGGTGTTTATAGGTGTTGTGAACTTGACAAGAATGCCAAGGGATCGTTACTAAGTAGTGATAGTAGTTCCAAGGGGATCTTCGATCTAGTACATTTTGATGTATGTTGACTAATGTTAGTATCATCATTGGGTGGTTTCGTCTATTATGTGAAATTCATTGATGATTTTTTTTAGAAGACATGGATCTACTTCATGGAGACCAAGGATGAGGTGTTCAGTAGGTTCCAAGAATTTAGGGCTCAAGTAGAGAACTTGACATGGAAGAGGAATAAGTCTTTTAGGTCAGAGGAGAGTACACTTCCAAAAACTTTAGTGATTTATGCAAGGAGGTAGGGATCAAGAGGGAGTGGATAGCTTCTTAGAACCTTCAACAGAATGGGGTTGCAAAATGGAAGAACAGGTCCATCATCGAGGTTGTGAAGATGATGGTTCATGATTATTACCCATCTTCTTGTGGGAAGAGACATCTAGCACAACAATTTGTGTTCAGAATGAGAGTCCTCGCCAGATATTGGAGGGCAAGACTCCTAAGGAGGCATTAAAAGGAGGAAGCCAGAGGTTAGTCATTTGACGATATTTGGTTATCTAGTATACATCCATGTGACTACAAAGAAGAGGGAGAAGTTATAGCCTTATGGAAATAAGTGTATTTTTGTTGGATACAACAAGAATTCAAAGGTGTACAAGATCTACATTCTAGGACAACATCATATTGAGGTTAGTCGGGATGTTACTTTTCATAAGGAGGTTTCCTTAAAGAGGTCTAGAGAGTATCATATGGATAGTGATAGTGAGGAGTAGGAGGCTCCAAAGGACACAGATCCCTCTAGTCCAGTTTTTCATCCTTCAGCATATCATAAGCTAGTAGAGCTAGTGGACCTGCCTGGAGATGTTGCACAAACTAGGAAGAGACCAACACGGATTCATGACACTTTATAGGATGTAGTGAGGCATGTAGCTTCATACTTTCATGGAGAGCAGACAACCATAGAGGTTCTCAAGTTATGTAGAATTGATAAGCCACATCATTGATTCAAACCCTTCTAGTTTGAGGAGTTTGAATGCCAACAATTTTAGAATAATGCCATGATGGAGGAGTATCAATCCATCATGAAGAATGGTGTGTGGGAAATAGTTATGAGACTAGAAGGGAAGTGAGTAGTGACTTCCAAGTAGATCTATAAGATCACGCATGCAACATATGGCAACATTGATAAGTAGAAAGTGAGATTTGTGGCAAGAGGGTCCTTCGAAAAGGAGGGAGAGGACTATGAGGAGACTTTTGCTCTAGTCACCAAGTACGATTCTATCAGGACTATTGTTTTTATTGCTTCAGTTATGAGTTGGAGGTTACATCAAATGGATGTAAAGATTGTTTTCCTCAATGGTGTAATTGAGGAGGAAGTTCACATAGAGAAACCTCTGGGATTTGTGATACATGGGAAGGAGTCCCACGTTTGTAGATTGAAGAAGGATTTGTACGAACTAATTCAGACACCCAGTACATGGTATTCTAGGATTAATGGATACTTTATGAGTTTTGGATTCACCAAGAGTGATGTGGATCCTGACCTTTACTTCATGGTTGTTGATGGTGATACTTTTATCTTGGTTTTGTGTGTTGATGATCTATTCCTTACCGAGGTAGAGAGGCTCATTATCAGGTGCAAGAGGGACTTAGATTCAGAGTTCAATATGAAGGATCTTGGCTTGATGCATTATTTCTTGGGATTGGATTTGTGGTAAAGACCTGGTGAGATATTCCTTGGAAAAAGGAAGTACATAGTTCAGATCTTTAGGAGATTCAGTATGATGGACTGCAAATTGATGGATACACCTATGGTGACAAATTTGAAGAACTTGATTGATTGCACTTTAGATTCATATTTGGTGGATCCCACTATGTATAGGTAGTTGATTGGATCCTTGATGTATATGGTTAACACCAAGCTAGATATTTTCTTTGCAATGAACATCCTAAGTGATTTTATGGTTGATTCAAGGCATGTACGTTAGGTTGCAATGAACCATGCATTGAGGTACCTGCATGGTAGAATTGGATATGGCCTAAGATATGTCTCAGGTGGTGAACTGAGGTTGTAGGGATATGTTGATTCTAATTAGGCCAGGAGTACAATGGACAGAAAGAGCACCTCGAGGTGTTATTTCATCTTGGGATTAGCTATGATATCCTATATTAGTGGGAAGTAGACTTTTGTCACACTCGGCACAATAGAAGTAGAGTATATCCTAGCTAATGCCGCAAGTTAGGAAGTAGTGTGGCTTCAAAAGATACTTGAAGGGTTATTTAATCAAGTGTTAGAGATGACCTTGAAATATTTATCATGTGAATAATATGAGGTAGGGTCCCATGCTCTTTTTAGATCCCACACCGTATGTTATTAACAAATACAATTCAGATGGGCCACATAGCAAGCCACGCCATCAAGTGTGTTTGGTAAGTCATTAGGATCGTGTTTCGGTGGTCAAGAGTTCGACCTGCGGAAATACAATTTGGTAATATTTTTTATTATATTTGGGAATTTCGTTGAATAATTAGCAAGATTTGGTGACCAGCATTAGAATCAGACGGTTTCATTATATGGCAGACAGAAAGGGACAGTATGTTGAATATTTAAATGTTAATATGGTTTATTTTGGTCTTTTTAGGCTATTGAAGTTATTATTAATTCAAATTGAGATCCAAGAGAATATGAGCGATAAGACTTAGAGACAGATGCTTTCAAAGGGGTTTAATAGTGTTTTTACTCATGTTTGATGGCTACAAGTTCTTTTATGTGTTTTGAAAAGCTATGAACACATCGCAGGTGTTTTTTATACATGAAATAAACAAGTGTAGGGAAAGTATTTGAGTGACCAGATTGCAATTACAGTTGTAGAAAAGTTTTGGGACAATAGTATGGAAGCCAACAACATAGTTGACGTGAATTTTGTGATAGTAATTACAGTTGAAGTGATGGTTGTAGTGGTGAAGACAGTGGCAGTATCATTATTTATTAATTACATATTAGAACATTACTCGTGATTTAGTGATATATTATGATCATGGATTTATTTTGATAATGTGATGAAATAGAGGTCCACAAGGAATCAGAGGAAGGAGGTTGAAGCCTCAATTAAGTTGGAGCCACTCATTGCATAGGTTGGAGCCTAGATCAAGTTGGAGCCTCCTCATCCTTGAGGTTAGAGCCTCAATAAGTTTGTAGCCTACCGCAAGTGGAAACTTGCATATTTTTGGGGTTAGTTGACTCCTGCAAGTTGGGGCCTGCAAATTGATGTAGAGGCAGATTTGGTAGTTAAATTCTCCCATGTGGGTTTCCACCTAAAAAATATTGTGTCTCCTTGTGTTGTGATTCTCTCTTATGTTGTTGATTACTTCTTGTCATGTTCCTAATATGATGATGCATAGACATACCTAATGACATAATGTTTATATTCCACTGCTATATGGATGAATAATTAAGAAATATCGTTAAATTGTGAAATTGTTCTCACATTGATTCACCCTCCCCCCACGCGTGCTTAGTGTGACCCTTGGGCCAACAAATGGAATTAGAGGTGGTAATATTCATAAATAGTTAACTATTGGAAGACATATCAAAGAAATGTGGACTTAGATGCAATATCAGGTATGCTTTTGGAATTTGAAACAGAAGAGGTCAAAAGAAAGAACAAATTCCTAATAAAGAAACTTGATGAAGTCAAGAAGAAGCTAGGACAAACATAAAAGTATTTAGAGGGGAAAATGACATGATTTCCCATATCAAGAAAGAGTAAAATATAGAAAGGGAGTCAGCCATGGAATTTCAAAAATAAGATCAGCCCAAAACAAGCAGCAAGAGGCAAACATCCAAGTACCATAGATACGTGTATGGTTATTGTTTTCTATGTCATGCATTTTTTCATAGGGAAATTACTTGCAATCATCTTCCATATCATTGTTGCAAAGAAAAGTACACATCTAAGATAGAGAAGGAGGAAAGTCTTATATTATGTTCTCTGGAGCAAAAAGATAAGTGGTACGTCGATAGTGGTTTTTCAAGACACATGACAGGGGATCAAAGTAAGTTCATCAACATTAAGGAGATAGATGATGGTAAAGTGATTTTTAGAGACAGTGCATCCACCAAAACCAATGGAAAGTCATGGTTGTCATTGATGATGGAAGAACTAAATCACAATATGTCATGCACAGAGGACTAAAGCATAATCTCTTAAGAGTGAATCAAATATCTGATTAGGGTTTCAATCTTCAACTCTAAGAGGTGTGAATTTTGAAAGTCAAAAGCAAGAAAATTGATAGCTAAAGCCATTAGGACTAATAATAATATATACATACTTGGTGAATCAAGGACCAAGAAAATCTATGATAAAGACAAAAAAAAAACACAATATTATCTCCCATCGCATTGAAATAGAAAAAAAGTAACTAAGAGAGAGAAGGAAAATAAAATTTGACCAATATTCAAAAAGAAGATATCATCTCCTTGAAGTCTCAATTTGAAGAGTTTGTTTCTTTAAGGGTTGGATTTAACAAACTCAACAAAACCTTGAGAAGTTTGCAAACATTGGATAGAAGTGATAGAAGATGTGTTGGTTATACAGGTAAGTCTTCTTGCAAAAAAGACTCAAGAGATAAAATTGAAGAAAGGTTTGAAGACAAAAAATGAAGGCCAAACTACAAAAATTCCTACTCTAAATTGTTGCACCAAGATGCCACATTCGGAAGAAGAAATAAAAGTAATGAAGAATCCTCCTCCAAGGCAGAATGACTTCAGAAGATCATCAAGTGAATCTTTCCCATCTAGGAGGTCAAAATTTTTATGTACTAATGTTGGACATAAGGCAAGGGATTGCAGAGCCTATGAGAGAAACGGTTATTAGTCTTTTAGAAGCAATTTTGCAGACAAATTAGATATATATGGTTTCAAGGGAAAAAAATTGCATTAATTACTCCTCCACTAAGTATTATGCAATATTATTTAGATGTCGCAATCTTGGTCACATTACATGAGAATGTAGCATGAGGTTCCCTAAGAAAATTAGGAAAGGAGAAGGACATACTAGGCAAAGAAAAAGTCAAATCAAGATTTGGAGGAGAAAACGATGTGAGCCCGAAGTTGAACCTCCGTGGAGTGATCAAGCCCTCAACATGAGTTGTAAATTACATTTTGTGCCCTAAGGCAGAACTGATGGTTGTTTCGTTTAAATTTATGCCTAATAAGATGAGTTTTTTTTTGTTCCAATGTTGTTATGATAAGCATGCTTTGTTTCTATGGAAGTAGTTATACCGACATTCACATAATGAACAAAGTTGATCTCTCATGGTTGATGGAGAGTATGTTAGTTGGCATGACTCAGTTCAAAGGATACATCATCAATCAAATAAAAATATTGATAGAAGAAGGCTATGATGCATAAATTTATTTAAGAAAGGAGGAAGGAATCATTCTTACAAATTAGACGGGGGGACTTCATAATGTTCACAGGAAACATCAGGTCCCTGGTATAATTTAGAGTTAATCCAAGAATGAAGATATAACAAGTACTCATCTATGGAGGAAGTATGTGGACTATGTTTTTATGGAGATTATGTTAGGGGGAAACATGAACAATATGTTGAAAATGCAACAAGAAAATCCTAATTTAATTTTGTCCTTGAATTAAATTAGGAATAAAATTGTAATTCCACATCAAAAGACAAGAGTAAGCTAAGTAAAAATGACTTAGTTAGCTCAGTGAATTCGAGTTGAGGATCTAACTAGAGTCATGTAGAGTGTCTCCTACATTATAGGAGCCATGGTTGAGTTTATTTTGAGTTGTAATTAGTTAATTAGGTTTAACTGAGTTAAAGTTAGTTAAACTAGTTCCAACTATTGGAGTAACTAGTAGGAGGTCAGACAATGGGGTGTTGCGTCATGTCTTCAACCAGTTGATTGATGATTCACTCATAAATAACTCATGCATGTCAGATCTAAGAGTTTCCCAGTTGAGATTGGAGTTCAAGGATGGTGTACTATTTAGTTGTATAATCATTTGAATTGTACAGGTGGTGCATGCAATTAGAGGAAGGCCTATGAGGTATGTGCAATTCCAATTGAGGAATTTCCCTAATTAATAGGGGGTCGATTCCCAAGGACATAGCGCAAGGAAATATGGACTTTGGCAAGCAGAAACTTGGTTAAGTATTGGCATGGGCTTGTCTAGGAAGTAGTGAGACAGATAGAGATAATGCAGAGGTTTCTCGGGCTTGAGCAAAGCATTGTAATCTTCTCATATTTTCTGACTAGCAATATACAGACAGCAAAGGTTTTTAGCTATGGATTTCCCTAGGAAATCATTTTTTAATGTGTTGATTGAATTCTTTCTCTTGTATGCTTCGTGATTTCGTGATCGTTTAATTATTTCCACTGATGATTAGAGTAGATTCAAGTCTATTGTTTTATAAATTATAATTAGTAGTTTGAATCTACAATGAATTTCTACATGGTGTCAGAGATTAAATCACTCTAGAAGAGGAGAATATGAATTTGTCTTTTGCAGGTGAAATCGAATTTATAGTATCATTCTTCAAAGCCAACAGGATGTCATTCTACGAATTGAGACTCGAATATGCCCTTGAGGGTAGTTCAAACTATATTGCTTGGAAGGACAGGATAGAGGCAGTATTGGAAGACAACGAGTTGAAGGAATTCATAGACATTGATATTCCTAATCCTCCAACAACTTATGCTCAAGATTTTGCAAAGTGAAGGAAATGTGTTGCAAAGGCGAGAAGGATCATAGTAGAAGGAGTTTGAGATAATATTGTCTCAACCTCCATGGGAAGGAGACTCCTTATGCAATTTGGAAGGCCTTGACAAACCTGTTTCAAAAAAAAGTGACCACATGAAGTTAGCATTGAATGACAATCTTGGGAAAATCAATATGGAGAAGGGCGAAAAAATACCAAAGTACTTGAACAAGTTCACCCAATGTCGGGATGATCTTGGAAATTTTGGTGCTACAATCATTGAAGATGATCTGGTCATCCTAGCACTTCTGGGCCTTCCCAAGAGCTGGCACAGCTACCAAGATTCAGTAAATGGGAGGGAGAAGCTACCAGAGTGGGAGTGTTTTTGGTCCAAATTGATGCAAGAAGAGATTCATCGGAACAACAAAGATGGATCCTCATCCAAGCATGATGATGAGGAGAATTGTGCCTTAGTTGGAAAGTCAAATAAAGGGAAAGGGAAGACTTCCCATTCCAAATCAGATTCCAGTTAGGGTGGCAACAAGAAGGACTTGTCGAAGATTAAATGTTTTCACTATCATGAGTTTGGACACTATGACACGAAGCGTCCGCACAATAAGGCCAACAAGAATCCATTACGAGGAGTGAAAAGTGAAGTTATTGCTTCACAATTTGAGTTGGATTTCACCCTAATGCTTGCATGGTGACATCGGTGATGGGTAATGTGTGGTATTTGGATAGTGGAGCCTCATTCCATATGACCAACAACAAATAATTCTTCAATGACTTGGAGAAGGACCTCCAGATGCACATTGAAATGGGAGATGATGGAAGGTATAGCATGACTGGAATTGATATTAATACTTTTCAAAGGGAGTTTGGTTCTCCTCTCACATTAAAAGATGTCATGTATGTTTCAAGTCTGAAGAAGAATTTGGTTTCAGTTGCTATGTTCGAGGACTATGGCTATGGTGTGATATTTAGCAAAGGAAAGGCTTTCCTTCGTCACATAGCCTCAGGACAAGTGAAGCGGATCAGGGTTCGGGTGAAGAACCTCTACAAATTGGATGTAGAAGATTGTGTTGCCTTGAGTACAAAAGCAGAGAAGGTGCAGAACTGAGACAACAGTGAATTGTGGCATAGAAGATTGGGTCACTTGCACCATGCAGCTTTAAAGATCATGCAGCAGATTTCTACAGGACTTCCCAAGGGTACACTAGAGCATAGAGATACATACAAAGGGTGTACATTGGGGAAGTACATTAAAGCCACATTTCATGATAAGGATAATAGAGTGTAAGCGATCCTTGAAAGAGTTCACTCAAATGTGTGTGGACCATTCTCAACAACCTCCATGTCCAAGCACAAGTATTATGTAATATTTGTCAATGATTTCACATGTAAGGGCTAGATTTTCTTCATGCAGAAGAAAGATCAGATGTTCTCTAAATTTTTTGAATTTAAAACACTTGTTGAGAAAGACATTAGCAAGAAAGTGAAGGCTCTTAAGAGCGATAACTATGGATAATATGTGTCAAATAATTTCAAGAATTTATGTGCATCATAAGGCATTTGACAGGAGTTAATAACATTCCATAAACCACAAAAAAATGGTTTGACTAAAATAAATAATAAAGGTATTGTGGGAGTTGCATGGGTGGTGTTACATGGTCATGGCCTATCATTGCACTTGTGGGCTAAAGCATGCAACACAATTGTATATATGTGCAGAATAGGAGTCCTCGTAGTATTCTCGAGATGAGTACACCAGAAGAATATTTTTATGATAAGAAACCAAATGTGTCATACTTGAGTATCTTTGGTTCATCATTTTATTGTCATGTTACCAAGGATGCAAGGAAAAATATAGAGCCAATAGTTGAGTTGGGCATATTTTTGGGGTACACTGATACACCTCATAGCTATCAGATGTACCTGCCATCTCACAGGATGACATTGGCTCGTAGATATGTGAAGTTAGATGAAGAGAAGGCCACGAGATGTTCCCTTGAGAGGAGCTTCAGTTACATGCAGATGAGGATCTTATGGCTCCAAGGGAAGAACCACGGGATGATGTGGATCAGCCACATGTAGGGGGGCAGAGAGTGGAAGCACCCACTCATGCAAAGACTTATAAAGATGGAAGGAAGCACACCAGATAATTTGGCAGATTGAGACATGATGTTAGAGAGAATGTGGGAGCACCCACATCACAACGCAAGTAGAGGAGGTCACCAGATCGATACACTGGCTACATGGCTTTGATGATCAAGAGTGTAGAGATTGAGACATCTCATTCAAGGAATCAGTGCAACAACCAATATGGGTTGATGCCATGGTAGAGGATTATGACTCCATTATCAGAAATAGTGTTTGGGAGGTGGTCTCAAGAACAACAAATAAGCCAGTGGTGAGTTTCAAATGGATTGACAAGGTAAATCAAACAACATATGGGAGTGTGGAGAAACAAAAGGTCAGATTTGTGGCTAGAGGGTTATCTCAGGTGGAGGGAATTGATTACAAGGAGACATTTTCTCCAATAGCAAGGTATTCTTCAATTATATCTATTCTAGCACTTTCAGCGTAGATGGGATGGAAGATACATAATATGGATGTGAAGACATCATTCCTCAATGGAGCGATTGAGGAAGAGGTGTACATTGATCAGCCGAAAGGATTTGAGACCTTGAATAGAGAGTCTCATGTGTGCATACGCAAGTGAGCATTGTATGGATTGAAACAAGAACCTCGTGCTTGGTACACAAGGATTGACAGCTATTTCACCAAGTTGGTCTTCACCAAAATTGACACAAATGCAAACCTTTACCATATTATGGTTGAATGTAAATTTTTTATTATAGTAATATATATTGATGATTTAATTATAACAGATGCTGAGAAGTTGGTAAAATATTGCAAAGAGGATCTTGCAAGAGAATTCAAGATGAAGGACATGGGGTTCATGAATTATTTCCTTGGTATGGAAGTATGGCAAGGAGGTGAGGAATTGTTTGTATCTCAGGGAAAGTGTGCCAACAAGATATTGAAGAAGCTCCACATGGAGAGTAGCAAACCCATGGAGACTCCTCTAGCAGGGAATTGGAGGAAAGAAGACACTACTTTAGGTGAAGTAGTGGAGGTTATTATTTACAAGCAGCTTGTAGGTTCACTTATGTATTTGGTGAACACACAACCTGACATATATTTTGTAGTTAACCATATTAGTCAAGCAATGGTTAAGCCAACCAAACTTTATTGGAAGGAAACTAAACATGTGTTGAGATAGCTCAGAGGCACCACTCAATTTGGTCTTTGGTACAGATGGACAGAGGGAGAGAAGCTTCAAGGCATCACAGATGCAGATTGGGCATGGATTCCATCCAATAAGAAGAGCACATCAAGGGGGATCCTCATTATTGGGTCAACAATAGTTTCTTTATACAACAGGAAGTAGAGATTAGTTTCACTCAGTTCGGCAGAAGCAGAGTACATGGTTGCTAGTCAAGCAACTTGTGAGGCTATCTGGATGAGGAAGATCCTTGTTGGGTTATTTGGTCAACATATGGATCCTACAGTGATTTACTGTGACAATCAAAGTTGTATCAAACTCTCCGAGAATCCAATTTTTCATGGTTGGTCCAAGCATATCAACATCCGATATCACCATCTACGAGATTGTGTGCAGAGGAGAATCATGTTGCTGGAGTACATTCCTACAGAGGAGTAGGATGCAGACATCTTGACTAAGGAACTATCAAGAGGAAAATTTGAGTTCCATAGAGGTAGGATTGGGGTATCTATTAATCCCTTTCTTACTAAGAAGGAGTGTTGAAAATTCCACAAGAAAAACCTAATTTAATTTTTCCCTTGAATTAAATTAGGAATAGATTTGTAATTCCACATCACAAGACAACTTGTATGAGTAAACTAAGTTAAATTGACTTAGTTGGATCAATTAATTCGAGTTGAGGGTCTAACTAGAGTCATGTATGGTGTCTCCTACATTATAGGATCCTTAGTTGAGTTTATTTTGAGTTGTAATTAATTAATTCGGTTTAATTTAGTTAAACTAGTTCCAACTGATGGAAGAACTAGTAGGAGGTCAGACAGTGGGCCGTTGCTTCATGTGTTCAACCAATTAACTGATTATTCACTCATAATAACTCATGCATGTCAAATATAAGAGTTACCCAGTTGATATTGGAGTGCAGGGACAGTGTACTATCAGGTTTATAATCATCTAAATTGTATAGGTGGTTCATGCAATCAGAGGAAGGCCTATGGGGATTTCACCATTCCAATTGAGGAATTTCCCTAATTCATAGTGGGCTAATTCCCAAGGAAACAATGCAAGGAAACAGGGACTCGGGTAAGCAGAAGTTTGATTAAGTATTGGCCTTTTCTTATCTAGGAAACAGTGAGACAGAAAGAGATAGTGCAGAGGTTGCTCAGGCTTGAGCAAAGCATTATAATCTTCTCATATTTTCTAACTAACGCAATATATAGATAGCAGGTTTTTTAGCTGTGGCTTTCCCCAGGAAATCATTATGTAATGTGTTGATTGAATTCTTTCTCTTGTATGCTTCATTATTTCGCAATCATTTAATTTTTTTCACTTATGAGTGGAGTAGATTCAAGTCTATTGTTTTAGTAAATTATAACTAGTAGTTTGAATCTACAAGGAATATCTACACAATGACAAGAAAGTAACAAAAGCATAGTTTCAAGGAGAGCATATAGCATAAGCATGGGCTCAAGGGGACACTATATGTTAACAATAGATAAGCATGATCCATAATGAGTCCTCAAAATCATCCAGGAACAAGTACTCATACAGGTTCATCTACATGAAAAATTCCTAAAGATATATGTGACCCTCTTCCATTGATGTCAATGGGGGAGATATTTTAGATATTGATGTTACTAGGACATATTTTAGACTTTGCACTTATATTTGTAGTTGCAACACTTCATTTGGATCTCTTAATTTCCTTTGGCATTCAATGATCCTCAATATCTAGGAGTGTTACCATCAATGACAAAAGGGGAGATTGTGCACATAGTGTTGTCATTGATGACAACAAGAAGCCATTGATATCAAAGGAGATGTGTGTAAAGTAGTAACAAGACCATCCTTGATGATTAAAGAAGCAAAAGCTCTTTTGGTGAAGTAGTATGATAGCATGACCTTGCTTAAGGTCTCATTACATGAAGATATTTTTGTTTGAAATTATTTGAGTTTTTGAAAAAAGTTAAGTTGCTCAAAATATTACAAATAGCACAATTTCATAGTGCTCTTTGATACCTTTCCAATGGTGTATTATTCTTAGAAAAACTCCTCATGGATGTGAAGTTATGGTCTATTGAAAATCAGTGTTAGTTGGGGAAAAAATTAAAGGGCCAAATTATAGGGCCAAACCAAAAAATTGAATTTGTTAAATGTCGTACAAGTTTGGAGCAGATCCACCATTGGGCACAAAGATTGATGGTCCTTAGAGCACGAAGATGCACACAATTTAACATATTTAAATAATGTGCATGTTCCCATTTGTTTTGTGGTGCCTCCAACAAATTAACAACCATATGAATGTGACAATGTGTGAAAGTTAACTATCTAATGGGACAATGGCATGTGGCACAATCGCCTTAGGTGAAGTTGTCTCATAGGCACCAAATTGGGTGACACATGGACCACTTAGGGCATGCCACATGGGTAATGTGACATCAACAGACGGATGCCCACTAAACCCTCAATTCAAGTCATATGGGCTCGGTCATCTGACATGGGCATATGGCTCTGGGTCTTATGGTTTTTGGAAATGTCAAATGGTCACTTGTATAGGTCATATTCAGGTTATATGGAGAGGCCCTCAATTTGTGGGACCTCCACAAACTATAAAGATAAATAAATATATATATAATATATTATTAATATACAAACTTCATAGTTGTGAATCAAATTGAATGAAAACAACACATAGTTTTCATTCAAAGACAATCTCGTTTGGAAATTCAGTGTATGATTATGGTCATAGTATAATGAAGTGGTTTGGTCTCATCTGCATGGTTCTGAAGTAAATAGTCTAAGTTGCAAAGCACGACGTAGTTTTGTTTCTAGCTTGCATTATACACATCATGCTTTTTTATTATGGTAGCAATGACAAACCTTCTTTCGAGCTTCATGTATAGGTCAAAGTTTCTATGATTTTAACTATACATTTTAATTTTGGGAGAGGTAGGATTTGCATGGAAAAGGTCTTGGCACTATATTTGGTAGCATATCTAATTGAATCAAAGTACTAGTCGCAACAATGGCTTAGACTCCAAGCAGGGTGGACACGTTGGAAGCTGAGGCCATCATCTATTGAAGGATGATACATCTGTGGAGCCTTATAACTTATAAGGACATCGATGATTGCCAGAATCTGAACCTTGTGAACTCTTTTAAATAATATTAAGTAGTGTGATATCCCTTGGATTATTTTTTTTGTAATTAAATGTGCATAAGTATATTCCTAGTTAAAGTGGAAGACATTGGAAAACTTTAATTATCAACAAAATTCATTGTTGGTAATAACTGATGTAAAGTTGTACTTAAATAATAATAAAATTGAGAATAAAATAAAATATGGGAAATTAATTGTTGAGTACAAATGGTTAAAAGAGAAAAAGTGTGCAATTATTGAGGAAGTATTATTACCCATTAATGAGTAAATAACTTCCTGCCCCCTGTATACTTCAAATACAAGCTTAGAGTGATGCAAAATGTCTCCCTCACTGAAAGGGAGTGTTGATGTTTTTGCAGCATCGAGCATACATTCTCCCATGGGTTCATGATGATTTGACTACGGGAGAACTATATATTCACCCTTGGGGACATGTTGAGTTGGTTAGCGCTGAATGGCCTAGGGGCAATGTTTCTCACTTAGGGCTATGCTCATTTCACTAGGGGAGGAGAGAGAATCGAACTGAGAGAAGAGGTGTTCTTTCACTGGAAGTCGAGCATCATGCCATGGAGAGGGCCCTTGACCCAACATAAAGGAGAGAGCTACACCAATGAAGGAGATAATAGGGAAGCACACAATCAAATTATTAGTGGAGAGGAGTTAGAGGAGGAATAGAACCATCTTGACACAGAAGATCCACTACATCCTATTGTCTAAGATTTTTCCATCCCTTGTATTGAACACACTATCCAACATGTGCCTTCAGGATCAAAGGTAAATTCTTCATTATTTATCATATTTTTTCAATCACCAAAGTCAGTTCATCTAAGGAAATTAGATAGTGGGAGTGATAGTAATGAAGAATAAGAAGAGACTGTAGGAGGAGAACATAGAGTACTACTATGAGAAGCATCTAAAGTTACCCCATCTTTGGTAGAGATTTTGAATTATGAGTAGGAAAACATAGGACGACAGATAATGGTTGATATTGATACTACATTGAGGTTTCCATATTTCCATGGAATTGGGATAAAGGATCCCAAACAATGTTTGTTTTTATGCGAGGTAGTCTAAACAGTTAAGTGGATTCTAAATGAGCAGAAAAAATATTGCATAGTTAGAGATTACCTTTTCGGGTCCACGTACAGGTGTGGTATATGAAATATAAGGCTATAATGCCCCCATGATATCCAAGGACTCTAGAATATATTAAAAAAGGGGTGTCAAAGGAGTTGAAAAAGCCAAATTCTAAGTCATAATGCATAAATAATACTAAGGAGATAAAGCAAAACGTTGGTGAAATTTTCTGGGACTTTGACCAATGATTCAAGGTATCGATGGCTAGACTAACATTCCAAACTCCTGACACACAACATCGGGAATGGTTTATAGGAGGATTTTTTCCATACATTAGAATTCCACTGACATAGTAGAAGGTAACCTCCCAACCTAAAGAATTGGAAATATCAATGAGATTTGAAGTTGTTGGAAATACTGAGAGGGGGGTGAATCAGTATTTCTTTTCAATTGTTACTTTTATCAGTTAGATCACATATTTAGAACACAAAATGAACAATAAGAATAAATTCTTTTGTTAATTTCTTCTTTACAATAAATCAAGTACATTATATGTAGGGCTCTAACCCTAGATGAAGACATTGATCTTCAATCCCATAGGCTCCAACCTGTATTTTCCAAGAACCATCTTGGACTTCCAAGGCTCCAACCTTGTCAATTCTGAGACACCAACCCCAAGGGCTCCAACCCTATATCCGATTCAAGCTCCAACGTAGTTTCTTGAGGACTCTGATCCTCTAGGACCCCAACCCTATCTTCCAAGGCACCAACCATGTCTTTTTAAGGCTCCAACCTCTTGGGATCCAACCCTTAGCTTCACTTTGTCAAGATGTATTTGGTTATACTTCAAGCTCCCAATGTCTTCTTCACTGAGCCCTGCAAATCTTTAGTAATGCGTCTCCATGTCACGTCATCAATGAAAACATTTTTCTTCACATGAAGGTGTCACCATTTCTCTTCATTGTCACCTCATGATGGCTTCAATGTATCATCATCTCCAAGGGTGCCTTCAAGATCAGTTAAATCTTCTTAACAATATGTATTAAATAGGCCAAGATTGTATGTTTAAGAATCTTAAATATACTCCAATGAGATGCTCCTTAAAGAGTATTTCAAGCTTGTTTAAACCCAAGGTCTGCTCCACTATAGTTCCTCAACCAGGCTCTTCAAATTGGATCACAAGATTGTCAAAGTATCTTCTCTTAAGATCACTCCATAGGGATTTCAATAAAGTACCTACAATAGACTGCTCCAAGAACCTTTCTTGCACAAAACCAAATGTGCTTTCAAATCCACACTCAAGTCACAATTCCACAAAGAGATTATTGTGGGCTTTCAATGTTATTAGAGATGCTCCGAATATGCTTCAACAAGCCTTCATTTCTGCTTTAATAAATGATCAAAAAAATTGTCTAAAAACCTGTTTCAGCTTTTGACTAAAGGAATGTTCCCAAATATTTGTATTTCTCCACGGTATGCGTATGATCCTCCACAAGTTCAAGTCCTGATCTGCAATCACAAAAATTTGTCCACTGTAGATAAGTGGCAGTCTACACACCACAGATCTGAATCTCTTGTAGACTATCATGAGCCTTCCACAAACACCTGAGCTTTCATATACTAATCTGAGGTCTTACAAGTCTATTGTTCCTTCTTCAGGTCCAAGCTTCACAATGACACTGCCCACAGGCAATTGTAAGAGGTGTAGTCCTCTTGCCACAGAGTTGATGTGATGACTATTTAGTAAAACCGAGTTGTAATAAGAGATTTGTCCTACTATAATATTGTGATTCTCTTTCCAATTTGATCCCTCACAGATATTCTTACCACACTTATCACAGGTCTAAGGTAGGATTTCCAAGTTGTGATGACACCATAGGTATTTAAACTGTTACAAGGTTCTATTCTGATTGTTCCATAGCTTGAAATGTTGACTATTCACAAGGTTTGAGGTGATGTAGTATGGTTTGAGCTGCAGAACAAGTCTCCACAGGTAGGCATCCTGAAGTATGTAGCTTGAATGATCACCCAACAAAATCGAGTTGCAGATCAACAAGTCTGAGTCCTGAAAAATAGGTTTGAGTTCTACACCCACAGGAAATTGTTCTCACACCTGTCTAATACTGTAATGGAGGAATCGCAATCACAGAGAGTATTTTCCAAAACTTTTCTATAACGTCTTCCTCGACCTTCTGTTCTTCTTCTTTGAAATGATCACCAAAGCTGATGATAAGAAATGAAGTTTGAAACCCATATAAAGAGTGGTTTTCACAAGCCAAATAAAAGATACACATCATTAAAGGTAGGCCTACGTGGGTAGGCTAGCACAGGTTGGCTTACTATCATAAATAAATTTCTTAAATTTAAAAATCCATTTCTCCCAAACCAAATGGATTTTCGGGCCAAGTAATAGCTCGTTGGAAAGGAAAAAATGTTCTCTAAAATATGGTGTAGGTGTCATAATGAAATGTTGCCTCTAAGGTAGTGAAAAATATATTTTAATGTGACTGGTCATTTATTAGTGAAAATTTTGAGGTAGGGAAGTTAGGCTTCTTCATGGTTTGGCTTCTTGTTAGGATTTTTCATCGTAGGCTTATAATATCATCAAGATAGTAATATGCCATTAATCATATGTAGCATTGACTTTTCCATGTCATCATAAAGTCTTACATCATCAAGATCATTTGAGGTAGGACATGTCATCATGTGTATGTCACATAGTCATCAAGAGCTTCTAGATCATCAAGGTGTCTTCACATATTTATCAAGCATGAGTTATAGTCATCCTCTAGTATGTTAAGAATATTTTCCAATTCCAAATTGACATCAATGACAACCTATATTAATAGAAGCTACACCTATAGGTATATAAAGAAGCGCGGGCATTACACAGGTGTAGTCACAACTAACTGTATCGATCTTGTAGTTGTAGGATCCAGAGAAAGGAAAAGAGAAGCATGAGGAGGTGTGGTGTACTATATGTATAAAATAAGGTCACCAATAGAATGAGTGTCCAAAATTAACATACTACATGGATTTTGGAGTAATAAATCCATTAGCCAAGGCAGAGGACTATGGTGTGAAATTTTTCATGTATGTGTTCACTTGCCTATCGAATGCCCCAAGGTGTAGAAATATCAAAGTTCAACGCAAACCCCATTTGTGACTTTTGTAAGTCTATTGGACATGACATTCACTTATGCCATACTGGAGTTAATATTCAAAAGAACGTCTAATTTTATTGCGTGTAGGAAATATAAGGAGGTGATTGTGGTGTGCAAACTTATCAATCCAGAGACTACAATGCACATGCTAGAGGACAAGGCCTACCTGCAAGAGGACGAGCAGGTTATGGGCATGGAAAGGACCCATTATTTGTTACAATTGTGGACAAACGTGACATATGGCCTAAGATTGTCTGAGCCACTACACTACTTGCACATATTGTAGACAGATAGATCATGCCACAAAATATTTCCAGCAAATGTGAGTGAAATCGCAGGATAAACAAGGGCCAAACATATAGATGGTCACAACTAAATATCCACGCAACCACACTTAGTTGTTCGTAGTAATAAGAGCAGGGACAAGAACAAGTATGGATGTTTTGAATCAACTAGAGTAACCTCATCAGTGGGTTCAAAAGGCCATGGAACCTCCTATGAAGTTCAATCTTGTCAGAGAGAAGCAAGCATATCAGGAGGCAAGGAAAGATTTTATGGAAATTTAATTAGGTACATTGAGTTCGACAATGAAATTGTAAAGGGCACCAGTTTACGATCAGTCTATGCCTATCTATGACAAGCTTCCACCAGAAGTGACTCTAAGGGAGGTAAGCCCCATTCAAAATTGTCTTAAGAGTTGTGTGGATTTAATTAAAGATGAGTGCACACTATAGAAACTACGGAGAACGATTGACCATTGCACACATGGAAGAGTTTACTACGCATGGGAAAAGAAATAATTTCTTGCACAATTACCCCAAAGAATGTTGAAGGTAGGAGCCACACAGGAAGCACAAAAATGGAGAATTTCAGTTTAATGCGTATGTTGTTTATTATGACATGGATACATCATATTGGATCTAGGATCTGAGGTGAATATATTGTCAAAGAAGACATGGGAATTGATGGGTAAACTGAAACTAGTATGGTTACTAATTCAACTATGAATTTCCATTTAGTACAGGATATTCCCTATTGCGAGATTTGTAGGCGTCGAAATTAATTTGATGGAGTTAGGAGCATGGATGGCTTTGAAGTAATTGAGATATTGGATGATACATGTCTTTATCCATCATTTCTTGGCATCGATTGGGCCTTTGATAATCAGGGTGTTATCAATTTGAAAAAAAAAGGACAAATGATATTTGAATTTGGAGATTTGCAAGAAGTCACACCCTTGGATCCCAAGGAAGGGGAACTTTATGTTAAGTATGTAAGAGGGGGCCTCAACACAATGGACCTTGACAATATTTACAATGTAATAGCCCCATGTGATGACTATGTCAATCCTATAGTGGATGGCATTTAAGTTCGCATAGTTTCAATTCTTGTTCATCAAACTCAGATGAGGTGTTGGAGAATTAGCAACAGTGCCTTCACGAGGTTTCCATGTGGAGATGTGCGCATGTAACCGATGTAGTGTGATGGATTGGCACAAAGATTTGGGAACCTCCTAGGTTCGATGAACTAACTGATGTATATATTTTTTTAAATAGTTTGAGACATAAGTGCCAAATCATCTTAGGATGCTACCACTAGACATTGCCTTGAAAGCCACTATGTTTCATTTGTGGGAAACATACAAAGACCGGACATAGTATTAGAAATTGTGTAGGCACTTGTTGTAGATAATATTTCGATTGGGTGTATGAGATTGCAAGGAAAGATATATTGGTAAGGAATCTTTGCCCACTCATTTAAATAATTTCATTTCAGTATGGAGATAAGAGAAGATTCTAGATATTGAATGGGTGCATCATTTTGTACATAATTTAGGTATTGTGCCCCAAAATTAGTATACATAGTTGGAGTCACGATAGGGTATAGTGAATTGAACAACAATGTCAAAAAACTTCCTACTAAAATTTTAGTTTGAGTCTAATGACCCTTCAATAGATGAAGCATTGTGTAGCATGAAGAAAAGGATATTTTCACATGGACCAAGGATTGCGCAAAAGGAGGTATCACTTTGCATGTTTCACTGGCATTTCAAATTACAAAGAAAATGGTAGTGTTATATTGTGACAGAATAATTTGATGGTGATGAAGATACTAGGGAACTACACATTTTGGAGTCTGAGGGAGGATGTGAGGTGGTTGGACCACAATTGTATTGTGCTGCATTGAGTTATATTAAGTTAATAAACATGCACAAGGTGAAAATTAGCACAAAGGACAAACTAAAGTGCAATGTAATTGCTAATTATTGGGATGAGAAAACTATTAAATAAATCATTGAATTATTGTGAGAATATCAAGATCTGTTCTCCAACACTTTGTCAAAAATCAAAGGCATAGTTGGCGATCTAGGGGAAATGAAGATTCCATTCAAATCGGATGTCAAATCAATGTGAAACAGGCCATATAAAATAAATCTGATGTACAACAGAATTTCAAGGAAGAGATCAACATAATGTTGGAGGTTACCATAATAGAACTTGTTGAGAAGTCAAAGTGCATTATTCTTATGGTCATACAATAGAAGAAAATAGGTGAGATTTAGATCTTTGTGGATTTGAGAAAGTTGAATGATACTTGCGTTCGTGACTCTTTCCCTACACCTTTCATTGATAAGGTCTTGGAAAATGTTGATGGACAGGAGGCTTACTCCTTTACAGATGGTTTCTCAGGGTATCATGAGATTGAAATTGCCAAGGAGGATTGCCATAAGATGACATTTGCCACCTCGTAGGGCTAGCTACGAGGTGAAATGGTTTGATGTAGCCTTGAGAGTTTATCTATCTCAGCCTAGGTGAATTCCAAGCGCTAACAGCAACAATTAAGGACTTCATACACAAATTTTTGGAGGTTTATTTATATTATTGGATCATTTTCGATCTTCCAAAGAAACACATCGATGTGTTGCGACTTATGTTAGGCAGGTGCAGAAATATATAGCTTTCCTTGAATTTAAAGATGTGTTTTTGTTCACCAATTGGGATTCTACAAGGACACATTGCATCGAAGGAGGGATTGTTGGTGGATCTAGTAATGATCACAATGATTGTAAATATTCCACATCCTACATCAATTTGAAAATTGTGCACTACATTAGGGCACAATGGGTACTATAAGAGGTTTATGCATGGTTATACATAGATTACTATGCCACTAGAAATATTTCTAAAGAAGGATGTGACATTCCAGTGGATCAAATAATGACAGAATTCTCTAGACACATTAAAGGAGAAATTGCTAATCGTGTCAATTTTAGTATACCTTAACTGGAACAAAGAATTTCATGCACATGTGGATGCATCATTGATTACATTGAAAGCAATATTCCCACAACTAGGAGAGGTTGAGATGGATCATCGAATAATTTTTCTAGTATGAATTTATCCTTGGCAAAAATCGAAATTACACCACAGTGGAGCACAAAGAACTAGCAATGGTACATGCTCTGCAAAAGTTTAGACACTACCTGTTGGGATAGCATTTCAAGTTATACATCGATCATTCAGCATTGTGCTACCTCATTAAAAACCTAGTGTTTTGGGGGAGAATATGCAAGTGCATTCTTTTGTTTCAAGAATATGACTTTGAGGTAATAGTGAGGCTAGGTAGGTTGAATGTAGGACCATACCACTTATCTAAGACACTTTTCAACGAAGATGTCGAGAACATGGGTGATTTCTTACCTAATGCACAACTATTCAATGTCAGGATGGTATATGATCATTTTGTAGAGATAGTTCAATTCATTAGCATGGCAACAACATAGCAAGACTATACAATCACATAGAAGAAAGAGTTAGTAGTTAAGGCAACGAATTATCGGCTGATTGCAAGTTGTTTATAAAAGTTGGGTGTAGATGGTATACTCTTCATTGTTTATTAGAACATGAAAGACCATCTATCTTGCTGAAGGAACATGAAGGTGTGGTTAGAGGCCACTATGCAAGGAAAGCTACCATGTAGAATATCATGTGCACAAATCTTTGGTGCCCGATAGTTCACCACGACCCGAAATAAATTGTCATAGTTGTGATATTTTTTAGAGAGTGGGAAAACCATCGCATCGTGATGAAATGATACTACATCCAAGGGAAACATTAGAATCATTAGACAAGTGGGAAGTGGATTTCATTGGGTCGATTAACCATTCAGTGAAAAGGAGCACAACATGCTATATTATAACCGCGACAGATTACTTGACCTGATGAGCTGCGGAAACACCTGTAAAAGACTATAGTGTGGTCCTGATTTGAAAATGTTTTCACCCACTTTGGCTATCCTAATATTTTGAAGAGTGACCATGGAACTCTCTTTCTGAATAAAACCATCAAAGCATTGGTGGAGGAGTTCCAAGTGCATCATCATAAAATCACTCCATACTACCCACAGGAAAATGGCATAGTATATGCCTTCAATAAAATTTTGGAGAATGCATTGACAAAGGTCTGTAATGTGAACAAGGATGATTGGGAGTGGTACAATTCTTGTAATACTATGGGATACCAAACTACGTTAAATAAAATTACAGGGCAGACACCATTTCAATTAATATATGGGAAGCAGACAGTAATTCCCATGGAATTCATAGTCCATAGTATTCGTATTGTTGTCGTGACAAAGTTGACATATTTTAGTGTACCAGAACAGAGAATGTTATAAATTTTCTAAAATAGAACTATGTAGTGGATTTTATTTGTCCAAATTTTTGGGTGGACACTCCACCGATCATCATGGATGAAAAATCTTGATGTGTAAATGAGTGTTGAGGATTTCTTATATAGGATAAGTTTACCAGGTAGCTGTTAGAGAAAATTTAATAGATCAATTTATTAATCAAAACCTAGGTCAAAGGTAAAACAATAAAATAATCAAATACCTAGGTCAATGGTCAGACTTGAAAAATAATTATTAAATTATGGGGGAACATTAAAAAAGAGGGGTGTCCAACAATTGAATTTGAGGATTTTGCAATTTTAAACACACACACACGTGTTTTATATATATAGGTATAGGTGTTTTATATATATTGGTTCCCACTTCATTTCCTTGCATCCTTTTTGGACATGTCGGGGGGGGAACCAAAAAAGAGAGAAAGAAGAGGACAAAAAGGCGTTGGGGGGGGGGTGGAGATTCAATGAGATCACTAGGTGATCTAGTGGATGACCAACTTCCTGGATTAGTTAAGCCTATAGTCATCTTCCCGAGGGTGCTTCTCAATATCGGGAGCTTCCTGAATAATTTGAAAGTTCTATAAAGGTACCAAAGCTAGGATTTTATATTGATCAAAGAAAATAAGGTGCTTAGAGTCAAAGAGTGCTTAATGATGGAAAAATTTAACACTCAAAGATGGTGGGCATCTGTTATATGTTATTTAAGGCAATATTTGAATGGATGACATTGACAGGAACAAGGAATTCGGTAGACTCTTGATCCTTGCATGGGGTTAGACTTATCTTTGACTCGCCAAAATAATTTCTTAAGAGTTTTATGTGGTTTAAATATGTTTTTTATTTTTTCTTGGCCAAGATATTTTATATGAGATCCAAAGATCCTTTTATGTACGGGAGCAATACTTGGCCACAAGAGAGACAAGAATCAGAATGGTTGGACCTAGGGTGAAAGGCAGCTTGAAAGGCTTTATTAATCTAAGAGAAGATGTAGCCATTCACTTTTAAATCTTGGATCAGGGGGGATTTTTCAGAGGAAACGAACTTGGGACAGATATTTGGGGCTCGAGAGACGAGGGTTTTAAGAACAACTGACTTTTGGGCTGGGTGGTGATGAGATTGGGCATGAATATAAAGATTAGTGTGGGTCTTTTCTATAAAATTGATGGTGATAGAACCATTATGAATGTGGTTAATATGGACATCTAAAGAAGGAAGGGATGTTTTAGATTTAATTTCCATGGTGAATTGAGTATGAGGGGAGATGCTATTAAGATGGGATACAAAGGAATTGAGCACAAGCACGCTTGTTTCCAAATGGAAAATGTGTCATCAACAAACTGGAACCAACACTTTGGCTTGTGATTCCATGAGTTAGGGGATTTCTATTCAAAGTGTTCCATAAAGATATTTGTTGTGACTAGAGATTGGGAAGAACCCATGGGTGTACCCTTGGTTTTCTCATAGATGGTACGTTTAAAAGAAAATAAAGTGGGGATAGCACAAATTTGGATTAGGTTGAGGGATTCAAGTCTACCAATTACAAGTTTAGACTTATGGCTTTGGGAATCGAGATTTTTGTGAAAAGGGAAACCGTGTTAAAAATGACCAAGATGTTTTTAGTTTTGAGAATGAAATCAATAGAATATTTAATAAAAGAGGAAGTGGAACACACAAATCATTGAATTTTGGTGGCTAAAGATCGGCCCAACACATGGGTTAGGTCCGTAATAGCCATGATGATGGATCTAAGGGCGAACACTTGATTGCATATTTTTGGTTGACCATAAATTTTAGGGGTTTGGGGGGTATGGAGAATTAGCCACTATTAAATGGAAGCATCTATAGAGGATGATTTTATGGCCTAAACGACAAGTTGAGTAATGGAATTTATAGGGTTCTTCGGCCAAATGTTTATACGAAGAAGTAGAAAGAAGTTCCAACATCTTAGATTCATAGTCCTCTATGTTCATAATAGTTATAGTGTTTCTTTTATCAACCTTGATGAAAAGAATGTGGGGATTTTCATTGAGTCGCTTGATGGCTTGGACTTCTTCCTTGGATAAATTTGGTTTGGGGGGATTACCATGGTGAATAAATGTATTACAATCTTGACGAATTTTCTCAGCAATGTGAGATGGAATGTCTTGGGAAACCAACTCAATAGAGCAAAGAATCTCTTCAGTAAGAATCCTAAGAGGGGTTAGGGAAAACTTGAACCCTTTCTATAGGATATGAAGGGTAGAGGTATCAATGTCAATGGATGAGATATTGACTACAAAAGAGGGTCAAGAAATTATGGGAGATGGTATTGAGGATCCAAACTAGCATAAGACAAGGAATTAGGGCGAGAAATGTATTGACCAAAATATTTTTCAACATAATTATTAATATGAGCCATTTCGTTTGAATGAAGAGAATCCATTTTATTTAAATAAAGAGAATAAATATTACCCATTAAGGTATTAGATGAGTGGGATGGGATAGAATTAACATTAGAATTAGAAGAAACATTATTAAATTGAAGAGAATCATTATCATTTAAGTGAAAAGAATCTTGATTTCCCATTAAGGTATTCGATGGGATATAATTATTATTAAAATTAAAATCAGTTGTGGAATTATTATAGGAAAAGATAGGTGAAGAAGTGTTATTATTTGGAGATGAAGAATTAAACATAGTGATAGGTGCAGAAAATTTATTGAAAATATCATATCTAAAAGAGTTAGGTTGACGTGATTTCAGGTCGATGGCTTGAAAATATAAAGGCTGAGAGTTAGGGCTTATTTAAGAAGAGGATTCCTTGACCATGGGAGGCAGGTTAGTAGCCAAAGAACAATGAGGACCAATGCCAGGGTAATAAGAGGACTCAACAATAAGAATTTGTTGACTAGTGGTCAAGTGCAACTTGGGGTTTGAGGAGTTAAAAAAATGAATAGAGTTGGGGGACTATGAATTGCAGTTGGAGGAAGAATGTGAAGAAGCCACCGAGTTAACATTGGACTACATCAATTTGGTATAGGTGAGGGAAGGTAAATAACGTTGTAGTTGAGACTCCAAGCTCAAGGTAAGGCAAGCATGCAGAGAGCTACAAGGAGTGCCTGATACTGCAGTAAGGCTGACTTGAAGGAAGTTATGGATACAATTTGATATCGTGATCAGGTTGTTCTATGATGAGTTATAAAAAAAATTACACTTGAAATAAGATAGGTTCATAGCAAGTTTCCATTAAAATATGAAAAAAACTAGGGAAAAGTTGTGGCATGATCATCATATTAAGCATAAATATTTCCAGACTATTATTTCATGCTATTGTAGGACAATAGGTTTCTGAAGCACCTTGGTATATTTAAAATGAATTTTCTCAGACCATATATTACTAAGTATGCCTTGGATGCAAGGGACGTCCATCTAGAGAAAGTGAATGGTGAGGCCTGAAAGGTAATTTTCAATGGGATTCAGAATAAGTTGTACGGAGATAGCCAACCAACCTCTCAAAGTTGATTTGTTTTTGAAAAAAAAAACTACTTTCTCTATGCTTGAAAGTAGAAGCTAAGAAGGAGAAAACCATGAAGGCTTCGTGACCACAGATAACAACATGTCAAGTTTGATTAAATAGAGTTTCCACATCATGATGAATAGTAGGTACACCACACACTAAGAGTATTGCGCAGTCACGTGAAGAAAAAACCGAATGGAGCAAACAAAACTGGAAATTGTAACAGCCCTGGTGAAAATTCCATGTAAATAAAAGTTAATAAAGGAAAAATAATAACCACGGTTATGGGGCACTTATTCCAAGTTGAATTTTGGTAAAAACATCCTAGCATGGGTGTTCATTTGGTTTATTATGGCTAAGAAATTGGAAAATGCAATGGAAAAGGCTTTGGGAAGGTATGAGGCATTAATTGGCATATTATTTATGAAAATAATGGAAATTAGGAGAAAAGGAAGGTGAAACGTCAGAGGTTGCATGTGAGGAGGAAAATAATGGAAAATGGAGAAAATAGATACCTCATTAATAAAAATGATTCTAAGGATAAGTTGGTACTTTTTGTCAGTTTAGTTTTAGAGCGGGCTCTCTATTCTCTCTCTCTCTCTCATACTCTTGGACACTTAGAGAATTCTTGAAGCACTCTAGTATTAGATCAAGGAAAGCAAAGGAAGGAACAAGAAGGAAAAGGAAAGCAAAAGATCAACCAAGGAAGAGCAGGATCAAGCATCTACACCGGGATTATTTGTAGGTATCAACTTGCATGTGTGATTTCCTTGCTAGATTTGGCATGCATGGTACATGCATGTGTGTATTTGGTTCTCTTGTTGTCATTAGCATGGGTTTTTCCAGGTGTGAAAGTGTTCTTAAGCCTTGCCTTTCTATTTCCGGATAGCCATGGTGTGATCATTGATGGGGTTCTCATGTTTTATTTCATTTGGATTATCAGATGAATTCGAAACTAAGTAAGGTGGCCTCTGAAAGAAAGAACAAATGGCCTAATGATCCTTGAATCAGACTATGAATTGTGGTAAAGCCTTGGCCTGGTAACCATGAACTGGACTGTGGGTTGTGGTAAATCTGGATTTTGTGTTACCTCAGTCGGCCTAGGAATCCTCGACCATTGAATGGTGGGATATACAGTAAAGCATAGAGGTGGGTGCCCTCGATCAGGCCTAGTAATCCTTGGCTGGTGAATGGTAGGATATATGATAAATCCTTGAGGGTGGAGTCTTGATTAGTCCTAGGGATCCTCAACTGTTATATGGCGGGATGTACAGTAAAACCTAGAGACTAGGAGACAACCAAATTCCTCACAGTGTAGGTGGAGAAATTCAGTGGCATCCATGCTTGTTTAGGGCCTAGTAACCTGGTGTGGATTATGGTAAATCACAGTTCTATTGATGAGGGTGAGGTGGTTTATCCTCGTGAAGCCCTGATTTATTTTGGTTGAGTCCCACATTCATGCTTGGAATATGGCGCGGGGGTGACTCGCTGAAAGAAATATTTGGTTCAACCAATCTATGGTTGAGTGGTACGTGGAAGTCCCAAAATTGGTTGGCTTATGCATTCATTAATAAGAGTTCCTTCTCCTTGGTATTTCATGTGTAAATGTATTGGTTTATATGTGAATTTTATGGTTGTTGTATCCTTGTTATTTTCGTTGTTTATATGTTGGTTATGACTATGTTTTATGAAAATGATGATGTATGGCTCTCATCATGTTTATATTTGTAAATAAATGAAAAACCAATATATGACCTAATAGATGATAATATATTTAATGTGATAAGGCATCAATGCTTCTTAGTGATTCTCAGATAAGTATGAGACCCCTATGCTCAGATTTATTGTTATGACCAGTAGAATGCATATTTTTGACATGTTTGATGAAATGTTTGTCATGTCCAGTAGGGATCAGATCAAGTCTTTGACCAACTATTTGCATTAGTATCATTTTTTTGATGTTAATTTTCATTTTTGGAAGTTTCATGAAGTTCTAGGAAGTGGCCTGAAACCCAACCCTAAAAAAGTGGCACAAAATTTGGGTCGCTGGCTCAGAACTATCTAAAAAAGTCCCCAGTCATTGGCATGAATTTGTTCTGGGAGCGACTGGAGGGTCCCAGTCACATGCATGCCCATGTCATGGGAGAGACTGAGGCTTTAGGTCAGTAAAATTTTAAGTTACCTTAGGGTTTGGTCACCTAGAAGGGTTGGTTTCCACCTAAAGGTTTTGTAACATGTGTAGAAGGTCATATTTGTTGTGTTTTATCATAGTAGCCTCTTGTCACATGTTTAGCCCAGCTAATCAGTTAACTTGGGTAAATGTGGGAGGAAGGTATTACAGAGTGGTATCATAACATGGTTCACCCCTTGGAATAGATGGGCAGTGTGTTGGTCATGCATTCATGTTGGTTGTATATGTTTTCTTTATGCTTGTGGTCTATGTACTTGTTGTGCATGCATGGTGGTGTCATGGTTTCGTTTGTGTCACCATGTGAAGTCGACAGTGTTGATTTTGAATTTTTCTATCATGAGTATAGGTCGGTTATGCACTTATTATGCATGTTTGTGTTTGTATGTATTGTGTATGCATGCATGTTGTAAATATGTTGATTATGCATGTGGTGATAGTTGTCGCGCATGAGTTCATGGTATGTGGTTGGTATGATTAGGCATTGATAACTGGATAGTGGTTAAATTGATTTTATATGCTGATGTGATTATGATCGTACATGTATCGTGCTAATTTGGCTGATCTTGCAGATGAGATTTCCTCCCCCAACTATATTGAGGCATGTTGATTATGTTTATATTTTGGTTTAGCTGACATGGTATGCTTTGTAAGAAAAAGGTCAAATATGACTAGAAATATGGTAGACTACAGTTCACGAGATTCTCCTTATGGATCATATGAACAACATGTTGTTGGGCATTCTTCTGACTTAGTAGAGACACTGAGAAGTTTGAAGGTAAAAATAAGAAGTAGTAAAGCAGATAATGATAGAATCGTGTAGGCACAGGAGGAAAAAGCAGAAGTCAATGTAGTAACCCTTCAGAGTTTGTCAGAATTACAAAGGCAGGGACCACTTTGGATCATCCATGGATAGTAGGATAGGACTAATGGGGCATATGGTAGTAGATATCATGGTGAGCACAGCTCGAATAGGGATGACACGATAAGATATGGCAGGTTCGTGGACACTCTAGATAGGATAGGTGACGGACACAGGTTATATTCTCGTTCTGGTTCTGACAGGCACTATGATTGTCATTGTTATCATCCTTGCAGGAGGTGTGATGAGGGATATTTTTTGGATGAGTTTAAGAAAGCCAAGCCACCTACCTTTGATGGAGATTTGAAGAAGCCACGGGATGCAAAGGCTTGGTTACTTGGGATGAAGAATTTCTTTGAACTGCATGCGTACAAAAAGAATATGAAGGCCATAATAGTTATCTTCAGCCTCAAAGGTAAAGCAAACACCTGGTGGGGAGATGTGAAGCAGGTCAGAGACATCAGAACCAAAGAGTTGACTTGGCATGAATTCAAGAGACTTTTCAGGAATAAATAATTTTAAGAAAGGTACTACGACAGTAAGGCGAAGGATTTCTATGAGCTAAAGATGGGATCAATGAAAGATGAGGAGTATACAACCAAGTTCTTGGAGTTATTGAGGTATGTACCATATCTTAAATATGAGAAAATTGAGAAAGTTGAAGTTCAGATATTTGCTAGTGGATTTCCATTAGCATTTAGAGAACGGATTGAGTATGATGAGCCTCAGTCACTTGAGGAAGTTATTGGGAAATTGAAGCATTGTTATGAGCAGTCAAAGCGCAAGACAAAATCTCAGCAAGGTTGGAAAAGGAAAGATAAAGCTAAGGGTAAATGGAAGCTAAAAAGAATAAGACCTTAGAATACAGAAGAGAAAGAGAATGTTGCACCATACAAGAAATTAATCGTATCTAGATAGGGACATGGGTCATAGCAACATAATAGAGGTAATGGTACAGGATAGTTGGAGTGGTGGACATATGATGAGGAACATATTAAGAGAGATTGTCTGCAGAAACAGGATGGTAGGCCTCAAATATATAGTGCATAGGATGCGTAGACTATTTGGGATGTTGGGAAGAGGATTCCTCATATATATGCACCAATGGATAACAGACAAGTGGATCACTAGACATCTATCATTGAGATGGACGATAAGCTTTGTGATCAAGTTATTTCTATCTTGATTGACCCTGGATCTAATTATAGTTATATTAGTCCTAACTTGGTGGATAATAGTGGTTTGAATAAAGAAGTGCATGCAGCATATTGGTTAGTGTAATTGCCTATAGGTACAAAGAAGAGAGATCATCACTGGGTAAGAGCTTGTGCATTCAAGTTGAATGGTATGCCTACCTCAACACATATGAATGTATTTTCATTGGGATCATATAGTATGTTATTGGGTATGGATTGACTATATATTCATAAGACCAAGGTATATTGTTATGACGAATCCCTTGAGTGCTTGAATGACAATGGAGAACAGAGAGTCTTATAGGGTAAGAAGAAAGCAACATCAATTAGAATGATGACAACTATGCAGGAAAAGCGTGTAGAATTTCATGTAGATTCACAAGATCATGCAATTTACTAAAGCACATGACAAGAATTTACTTCTACTTTCAACCAACAGAAGCCAATAGATCGATGAAAACAATATGAGCAAGAAGAAGATAAATCAATGGCACATAACACAATAAGTATCCGAGGAAAACCTCAACTGAAAACCCCCTACTATTTGTATTGTATTAAATCAGAAATCTAATATGATGATACAATGCTTGTTCTCACAAGAACAATCCCAACACCTAGTATGATCAATCTCCCTGCTCACAAGCAAGCTCAATCCAATCTCTAGCCTCTTCTACTTCTCTCCAAGTCCCTAATTCCTTGCGCCCTTGGTCAAAGAATTTGGATGAATACAATATGCTTTGCTCAACCTTAAGCCTAATCTGCACAAGTATTTCCAATCCTCCGCCTGATGAATTCCTTTGGCCAATAGTTGCCAGATTTCCAAGCCTCTAAGCTTCTAATTATTTGCACCGTTCCTAAGAAAATTAGCCTATATTTAAAGGGAAACTCTTCATCCATAACTGTGCAATCCAAATTAGGTCCTTCTCTATTTGCATGCATGATATTTACAACTCAGTAGATCATACAATTGATAGTACATTGTCCCTGCACTCTAGTCTCAACTGTATCGTTCTCTGAATTGACATGCATGAGTTTCTCATGAGGTAATCTTCAATTAACTAGAGTGATACTTGTGGATGCACCAGTGCACCAACTAACTTTTAATCCTCTATTAGTTCCACAAACAGTTAGAACTAATTTAATCGAACATAACTCAGTAAACTAAGTTATCTAATTACAACTCACAATTAAGCTCATCCTGGACCCCTATAACTTAGGGAGAACATATACATGATTTCCAAAAGACTTCCAACTCGAAATTCCTAAGTTAACTAAGTAAACTAAACTTAATGAAATATTTACAAGTTGCTATGATAATAGAATTCGATTTGAATTCACAATTTAATTAAAGGACAAATTAAATTGGAATTTCTGGATTCTATTTTTAAAATTTCTTGTTGTTATTTTCAACAAGTCGTAGTCCCAGAAAAGGGTGTGTGTTATTTGTAGTGCACATTTCTAGCAATAAAGGTAAGGAGGATGAGGATTTAGAGGTATTGAGAAGGTACTCAATCTCGCAGCAATTTCAAGATGTGTTTCCAACAGATATTTCAGAGTTGTCGCCTCATGGAGAAGTGGAATTTTCTATTGAGTTTGTAGCAGGGGCAGCACCGACATCGAAGGAACCATACAGGATGAGAAAACTAGAGTCAGTAGAGTTGAAGTTACAGTTAAAGAAAATGCTTGACAAGGAATACATTTCCATGTGTATTGCCTTGGGTGCACTGGCATTGTTTGTGAAGAAGAATGAGGGTACTCTCAGGCTATGCATTGGTTACAGATAGTTGAACAAGGTGACCATCAAGAATAGATATTCATTGTCGAGGATTGATGACTTGTTTGATCAATTGAATGGAGCAGTAGTGTTCTCAAAGATTTATCTTAGATCTAGATATCATTAGGTACGCATTAAGAAAGAGGACATATACAAGACAAATTTCCCGACTAGGTATGCACATTATGAGTTTGTTGTAGTTCCATTTGGTTTGACTAATGATCTAATTACCTTTATGTGCTTGATGAATAGTGTGTTGCATCCTTATCTGGACAAGATTGTTATTGTATTCATTGATAACATCTTGATATATTCTAAGAATGAGGAAGAGCATGCCAAGCACTTAGCAACATTGTTGAGATTGCTTAGAGAGAAGCAGTTATATGCTAAGCTTAGTAAATGAAGTTTCTTTAGAACAAAGGTACATTACTTGGGGAATGTGGTCTCCAAGGAAGGTATATCAGTGGATCTAGAGAAGATAAGAGCTATCATGGAGTGGGAAGCTCCTAGAAACATGGATGAGGTAAGATCATTTATGGGGCTAGCAGGATATTATAGGAGGTTCATCGACAACTTCTCTAAGATTATATGTCCTATTATGTCATTACAGATTCATGGTAAGAAATTTGATTGGACAAAGGAATGTGCAACAAGTTTTGAAGAGTTGAACTAGTTGTTGACGAATTCTCCAGCGTTAAAGGTTACAGATCTAGACAAATAATTTTTTGTGTACACAAATGCTAGCAAGAGAGGACTTGGTGGAGTCCTTATGCAGGAAGGACATGTAGTGTGCTATGAGTCACATAAACTGAATGAGCATGAGCAGAATTATTTAACACATGATATTGGATTGGCAGAGATCATTCATGCTTTGAAGATGTGGAGGCACTATCTTCTTGGCTGGAGGTTCATCTTGATGAGTGATCATAATGGATTGAGGTATCTATTTGACCAGCTGAATCTGAATTCCAGACAAGCTATATGGTTTGCCACGATCAGTGAGTTCAACTTTGAGATTAGTTACATCAAGGGTAAATAGAACAGGGTTGTATATGCTCTTAACAGGAAAATACAGGTGATTCATATAGCAACTATGAGTTCTTATGGGACAGACTTAGAGGATCAAACCTTATAAGCAGGACAATAGGATAGCAAATACATGGATCTTATGCATAGATGACAATAAGGAACAGGTGATCAAGATGTGTACTATCATCTCACAATAGATGGTTTGGTCAAATTTAGGGACAAGATATATGTGCCAGATAGTAGTGATCTCAAGAAGACTATCTTGAGAGAGTTTCATGTGAAACCGTATTCAGGTCACACAAGGTATCAAAAGATATTGACAATGGTGAAGAAGTTTTATTATTGGCAGAATCTAAAAAGGGACATGGAAAAGTTTGTAGCTAGATGTTTGGATTATCAACAGGTGAAGGCAGAGTTATGTTATAAAGCTCCAATAAGTTGTATGGGTGTCATGTCATTATGGTTCAACAATGCATTAGTCAAGGGTTCGGTAGCAATAACCCATCCCTTTCGTAACTGATGAGAACAGATCAGGGGTCTGGGATCTAGGTAGCAGATGTTGATGCTCACTACAGCCTGAGATCATCCTTAACAAACAAGAAATGAAATGGCAGGTAAAGAAAATAGCAATGAAATAGAACAACGCATCAGTCAAGGGTTCAGTAGCAATAACCCATCCCTTTAGAAACTGATGAGAACAGATCAGGGGTCTGGGAGCCAGGTAGCAGATATCGATGCTCACTACAGCCTGAGATCGTCCTTAATAAATAAGAAATGAAACGGCAAGTAAAGAAGACAACAAATCAACAATCTTGAAATGGAACAACAATTGAAATGGAACAGCAATTCAGAAATGAAACAACACTTAAAGAAATGAGCAGTAACTAAGTTCAACAAGTTGTAAATCTATTCAATCACACCAATCCAAACATCAATCCTTCATTCTTAAAGATGTACACACACTATGGAACAGCACCACCTACGGATCCAAGATGGAACTAGACTAAAAACCATATAAACACAACGTGCTTAATCTGACTCCGTTATCGCTCTAAGTAAAAGCATATGATTGCATCTCAAGATGAAAACAGTAACATTCAAGGATTCAATAATCATGTGAAATCAGAACTTCCAAGATAAATGTTGTAATGCTAAGGCACAATCGCATAAAACTCTGTAATGGAATGACAGTATCCTGTAGAGATTAGCCGTATTATACCAACACTTAAAGGATTGGTAACATGATGCAGCGTCAATACAACACTTTTGTTTGCAGCGACATTAAATGAGTTAAACACAACAGAGCATGTAACATAAACTTTATAAAACACAATAGATTACCAGATCACGTCGATAAACAGAAACCACGCGTAATGGTACAAGAGCAAGTGTCCTCCAAGGCTGGGCCCTTAGCCTCCAGGGGTACACCGCTTAAGATTAATCCAGGCTCAAAGATAAAAGAGTAACCAAGTTTGTATTAATGCATGAAGTAAAATTACAATAACTCAAGTCTTAACAGAACATAACGATCATAGTCTTGATCTTTCTTAAAATAAATTACATAAAGTCATCCCCCTCTAGCCAACAATGCTATCCCTTATATAAGGATGATGACGGAAATATCTAAATGCAAAAATAGATAAAACAGTGATCTAAGATCCTGAGGGATTCGCATAATCGTTAATCCTGAGTTACTTCTTCTCTTTTCTGCGCTGAGCTGGTATCTCCGCTTCCTTTCCTTGGTTGGTCCATTTTGATCTAGTTTTCACGCGGTCTCCCGTCGAAGGGACAAGAGTTAATTCATCTTTGTCTTTTCTTTTAGGATGGCCACTTTCCGTTTTTCCTTCCTCCTGTACATGGGAATGACAATTATCAACGTTCTCTATTAATCTCACATGTTTCGTTATAATTCTTTATTATTGTCTAAGTTTCTAATGCAAAAAGGCTTATAAGTCCTAATCAAAAGATACTGAAATAACCATCAAAACATACCTTTTTTGATACTCCACAACCAGCCTTAAATATGTGCCTCATATCTTGTGGTCACAATCATAGAACTGAGTTAAAACCACTGCAGTCACTCCCTTGTAGGCTTATGCATGCGACTAGAGAGTTATAGTCAAATTCCAGGATTGTTGTGCCAACGCCCTATAGTCCAGGGCACTAAAAAAAAAAATTAACTCAAGGGTTGGGCACCTAGAATGGTTGGTTAGCCTTTGGTGGTCCTGTAGATTGGACTTTAATCACTATACTTGGGGAGTTGAATCCCATCACAGTAACTCTTTGTTACATATTTACCCCGGTAGACCAATTAGCTTGGGTAAGTGTGGGAGGAGGATGTTACATTACCTAGTCACTCATTTATAAAGTGTGACATTCGAACTCAGTATCAAATCTAATCCCACTAAGAAAGAAGTCTGGGGAAACCCGCTTGTGTGTTGATTTCCACAACTTAAATCGCACCTCAGAAAAAGATAGCTACCCTTTGTCTTCTATGGAACAAATACTACAGACAGTATCAAGGTCATAGATGTTTTCTTTGATAGATGGGTATTCCAATTACAACCAGGTTCTCGTCTCAGAAACTGACAGACTTAAGACAACATTTCACATGAAGTGGGGTACGTTCTTAATTAGAAGAATGCCATTTGACCTATTAAATTTCGGTGAGACGTTCCAACTTACAATGGACATAGCATTTCACGAACCAGTCGAGTAGAGTGTAGTGGTGTGTCTAGATGATGTTACATTATTTTCCGAGAAAAGATTTGACCACCTACAACATCTAAAGAAAATTTTCAAGCAATGTTGGAAATACGATATATCCCTTAATCCCAAGAAGAGTATTTTTGCAGTGTCTAAGGGTAATATCTTGGGCCATATTATCGTGAAGAGTGAGATTAAGGTAGACCTAGAGAGGTTCAAAGCTATAATGCAGATTCCATTCCCACTAAATAAGAAACCTATGCATTCCTTCCTGGGAAAGATAAATTTTCTCTGCAAATTCATCTTTGATTACGCTCAAATCATGAAACCCATCTAGGAGATGGTAAGGAAGGATGCGATATATAAGTGGGGTAAGAGGGAAAAGGATGTGTTTTTCCATATCAAGAAAGCTATTGTAGATGCACCTGATTTATACAACTGATATTTCAACAAATATTTTCTTCTCTACACTTTTGCTTATGATGCTTCTCTCATTGTTGTGTTTATAGAAAGAATGATCAAAATAATGAGCGACCAATATCTTTCATGAGTGCCAACCTTAACGGACCTAAACTCAACTACCCCACCATTGAAAAACAAGCTTTTTCAGTTTACAAGGCAGTAAAGCATTTCCAGTCCTATCTCTTGAAAAATCATTGTATTATCTTTGTGTCGCACCCAGCAGTCAGATCATTATTTGTTCAACAAGAGTTGGGTGAAAGAAGAGTGAACTATATGGCTAGTTTGTAGGAGTATGACTTAGAGTTAAATCCAGTTAACACGATCAAGGGCCATGGTATTTTTCAGCAAGCATTAGATGAAAAAGAAGAAGATCCATTTGGATGGGAGCATGAAATTGAAATGTATAATGTTGAGTGAGCTTCCCCCACTACAATCACAAACGCTTGGTATGTAGATGTGCACTAGTATCTTGAGTGTGGCACCTTACCCTCTCACCTATACACACAAAAAAATAGGGCACTCAGTTACAAAGAATTATCTTACCAGTTGGTGTATGGAGAAATTTTCATAAAACACCATAACGAAGTTCTTCTCAGGTGCTTGGAAGAGCACGAATGAGAGAGAGCATTATGTGATCTCCACGACGAACCAGCTAGGGGACACTTTACAAGTGACACGACTGCACACAAGGTTATGCAGGCCAGTTTTTATTGACCACATTATTCAAAGATGCTCATGCTTATGTCCGCAAGTCTCCAATCTATCAAAGGTGTGCTGACAGAGGAAAGAAGTTAGTCGCCCTGTTACAACCGATTGCAGTGGAAGAACCATTTCAACAATGGGGCTTAGATGTGATTGGTGAAATTTGTCCACACTTGTCAATGCAGCATCACTACATTCTCACTACCACATACTACTTCACGCAGTGGACAGAAGCACTTTCTGCTTTTTTCAAATAGGTGAATTATCAGGAAGTCATCATCTTCCTTAAGTAGAACATCAATTCCAAGTTTGACATTATGAATTCACTTGTTTTTACAATAAAATGCATTTTTCGTCATTAAAATTATATGATTTTTCATTAGAAAATGGAATCTTATTGAAACATCCAGCTAACTACTATTCATGGGGAAATTGTATTACTGAGTCTACAAACAAGAACCTCATCCTCATTATCAAAGAGACAGTTTTCTCTGAACAGAGGAACTGATACTCTGCTTTAGTGAATGCCTTGTGAGCTGACTCAGTCATGCCAAAACCCTCTCTACATACGTCTCATTACTTCCTGGTGTATGAAAAAGAAGCCATCCTAACCCCAAACATCTACCTTGCCGCCCTTCAAATTTCACAAGAATCCTAGGGCAAGCCTTGCTTATTGGTTCAACATAGTATAAACACCCTTCACAAGTTTTAGGAAGAAAGGAAAAAAGCAAAAGAAAAATTTTCACTTCACGAGAGTCATATCAAGAGGTGGTTCGATAAGAATTTTATAGGGAAGAATGAATTCAGTGTGGGTGACTTAGTCTTGAAGTGGGACAAAGCCCACAAGGACAAAGGAAAACACACTGAGTTCCAATCCCTATGGATCAGATTGTTCACCATATACGAAAAGCTTGACCAACACACATATCGTTTGCAACATCTACAATCACTAGATTGGAGGATTGATTCTCTTATTTTTAATAGCCAAGACTTCAAACATTATTTTCAATGGTGATTTCGGGTTGTGCCCTGCCTTATGTACATAGTTTATTTTCTTACTTGTTTGTTTGTTGGTCTTATTCTTGTTTTTGTTTATGTAAATAAGTGTTGTGTGTGAAAATGTTTTTCGACTTCTTTGCATGTGGCTAGATTGAAAAGAGTCTTGTGACACTACAACATTTGGCTAACCTTCATCCTCTTTCTTTTTTCTAGTCACACCTTTTAGTCAATGAAGTTCCAATGGAAAATATGATTCTTCCGTAAGGAGAGTTTTGGTCAAACCATGATACTTGTGTCTATTCTAGAAACCTCATGCCACACTTGGTTCTTATGTTTCGATGCTTTCACGCTCATCCAATCAGTAGAAAAGGGAAATGGCAAAAATCTGAATGAGAAAACCTAAATCAAATACCTCTATATGCTTCTCTGAAGTAACAACCTCTCCTGTTGTCAACAAGTTGGGATCCCTCTTCTACCCATAAAATAGATAAATGCTAATGCATAGTCCTATTTAAATATATATAAAAAAAAAGGATGAAAGAAGAGAAAGGATTCCTGCGTAGAGAGGTTCAGCAAGCAACTTCACCAGGGTACTCTCCAGGCTCGATGGTAGCGAAGAAATTCTTGTGTTCTTGTAGTGACTCCGTCGGGGTATTGTCCAGGACTACGGCAGCAGAGCAACACCAGAGATGAAAAACTATACTTTGAAAATCTAAAGCTCATGAAATTCACTACCCTTTCTCATTTGAAACATTACGGTATTATTGAATCTTATGCTTGTGTTCAATCGAGAAAGGCACAAAGGGGACCATGTTTATTCATAGGGTAAGTGGGGAAGCCAAAGTGATATGCATGATGAATCAATACTCCCTTAAGAACTGAGACCCCGCACAAAAGAGTTAACCTAGAAAAAGAAGCTGGAATTCTACCAATGTGTCACAAAGGGTTGTCCCTGTTAAAACACCCTCCAAAATTTTTAGCCTGCACCAAATTTCAGAGCCTACCTTGGACTTGTATATTGCCTTCGCAAACATTGAGATCCATTCCATGTGTTTTCTCTCTAAGTGTTTTGGTCCCTTTCTCAAGAAAAGAAAAATGTCATATTTTCGCATGTTAACTGTCGTACAATGTGTATAGGCTTGTTTTGGTGTTTCAAGGGGTTATATTTATGCCAATGAGTTGATCTAACCATCTAAACATCTAATGTACTCATTTCCAAAGTTTTAAGCATTGTCGCACAAGTGTTGTCATGGTCGTCACAAAGTGTATCTTTTGTGTCGCACTTGTCATAAGTCATCACAAAGTTGTCAAATTGAGGGAAAAGTATTGTTCATATGTCCTGGATGATCTATGTTGTTGTGTTATCAAGTGTTCTAAGTGTGTGATCACAATCAAGTCATATCACTATTCACATCAACTCGTTGATCCCACACTTAGCCAAATCTTAGAAATTTCCCAGTAACTTAGCCTCATTCATCCTTCCTCAACTATGTATTATGCAGTCCCAACCCTTAGGAAG
>APFE030215805.1:0-36805 GCA_000404065.3 Pinus taeda
CTAATACCAAATAGTTTGCTATATCAACAAACCATATGGAGAGAACTGAAATAGAAAACAAATGCTCATCTGGTAACTGGTCATTCACCATTCCTTCTTCATCTGTAGGTGATTCATCCTAGATAGAAAGTCAGCAACAACATTTTCCTTACAAGGTTTATCAACAATAGTTAGATCAAACTGCTGTAATAAAAGAAACCATCTTATAATTCTAGCATTCACATCTGGTTTGTTCATTAAATATTTAATTGCAGCATGATCAGTATGAACAAATGCTTGATAGCATGTAATGTAATGCCTAAATTTGTTTAATGCGTGGACAACATCTAGGAGTTCCTTTTCGGTCATAGTATAATTCAGCTCAACCTTTGACAGGTTCTTACTGATAAAATAGATGGCATAGGGCAATTTCTCCTCTCCCTGACCTAAGGCTACTTTTATGGCTTTGTGTGAGGCATCAACATGAATATGAAAAGGGAGGGCCCAGTTTGGTCCTCTAAGGATTTGTTCAGTGGTTAACTTACCCTTTAGAATGTCTAAGGCCCCTGGATAGCTCTTTGACCATATAAACTCAGAATCTTTGGCCAACAACCTGAACAAAGGAGAGGCCAACTTGCCAAAGTCCTTCATGAACCTCTGGTAGTATCTAGCTAACCCTAAGAAACTCTTGACATCTCTCTGCTTTTGTGGAGGTGGGACCATTTGGATGATTGCTATTTTGTTTGGGTCCACCTGCAGTTTTGCTGAGATATTAAATGACCTAGCACGGTCCCTTCAGTCATTAAGAATTCACATTTTTCTGGACCAAAAGACAAATTCATTATAATGAATTTATGTAATACTTTGCCTAGGTTAATCAGGGCTTCTTGGAAATCACAACCATAAGGTGTAAAATCATCCATATAGATTTCCACAACATCATGTATTAATTCAACAAAAATACTCAAGACTGCTCTCTGGAAGGTGGCAGGAGCATTGAAAAGGCCAAAAGGAAGGACCCTATAGGAAAAAGTACCCCAAGGATAGGTGAATGTGGTCTTATCCTAGTCTTCTGGGTAGATTTAGATTTGGTTGTACCCACTGAATCCATATAGGAAGGAAAATAACTTCTTCCCTGCCAGGCCATCTAGCACTTGGTCAATGAAGGGTAGGGGAAAATGATCCTTCTTTGTGGATTTGTTCAACTCCCTATAATCGACACAAATCACCCACTTACCATTTTTCTTGGGAACTAACACTAAAAGAGAGACCCACTCATTGTCTGAGATAGGGTAAATGAATCCTGCATCTACCAGTTTTTGCAGTTCTTCTTTGACTATGTCTTTAAGAGCTGGATTCATCCTCCTTTTTGGTTGTCTGATTGGCTTGCAACCTTATTTGATGTATATGTGGTGAGTACACACTAAGGGGTGTACTCCCTTCATTTCCTTATAACTCTGAGCGAAGGCTTCTAGGTGTTCTCTCAGCATGTTGCATATCTTTTCCTCTTCTAAAGTAGAAAGAGATGGGTTAATTTTCAAAGTTCTCTCTAGGCAAAATTCTATGGTTTTGACACAGAGTGGGTTGGAATTGGCCAAGCATAAGTTAATTGGATGATTGCTCTGGGTTTCCCTTACTTCCTCTTCTAATGGTAATGAACTAAGAGTTGGACTTTGGAGAAAGTGTTTAATTAAGTCATCCTCATCTTGCTGTCCTCCTCCTATGGTTGCTTCAAAAGAATAAAGCTGGGCAAAATAAACCTCATCTTCTTCCTCCTCCTTTAACCATAAAGGTAAATCATGCTCTAGAGTAGGTTGAGCAGGAGGGTATAAGACTAACTGTTTGTACATATGCCCATTCTTGATGGTCATATTCCCAACTTTGCAGCTAATGTAAGCATCAACTGTGGTCAACCATGGCCTCCCAAGGATGACAGGGTAACCAGTAAGCTTAGCCTTAGGCTGGAGGACTAGGAAATCTGCAAGGTATTCCCAGGAATCAATGGAGACCATAAAATCCTCCATAATTCCCTCAAGGGTGACTGTGGAATGGTCTGCAAGTTGCAGAACTGTTGTGGTATTTCTTAATGACCCTTGGAGGTTGAGCTTGAGCTTGGTGTCCTTAGTCATCACATTAATAGCAGCTCTAAGATCAATCAGAGTGTGTGGGACAATAGTGCCATTGATGTGCACATCTACTATAGGGCTTCAAGGGTCCAAATATTTTGGACATATTACCTGCCCCAACATTAAGTCAGTTTCTTATGGGGTAGGCTGGAGTGGTTTGGATAATCTCTCAGGAAAGGGTGGATTTAATTTGAGGTTGGTTTCCTCTCTTTCTTCCTCAAACTCCCCATGTGGAGAAGGAGGTTGGTTATCAGGGAGAATTCTCCCAGATCTTAGGTTGATCTCCTGGATTTCTACAGCATAAGCTGGCTATGATGTCTCTCCACTGTATGCTTGTTGAGCCTGCCTATTGTTTGGGTTCGAATTTTGGCTAGGCAGGCATCTGGGATTGCTTGGGTGGAGTAGAGTGCATGAGTTGTGGTTGGGTAGGTGGTGGAGGCCAGAGGGCTGGAACATTGTTGAATTGGGGCCTCCACCCCTGATGTGGGGCATTCCACTGATGTTGTGGTTGAACATAAGGTTGAAATGACTGGTTGGCTGGCTGGGATTGATACTGAGATGCATAGGACCAAGGAGGGGGTGTAGACCAAGAAGGATGAGTAGTCTATCCCCAAGAGCGTATAACTGTGGTTTGGTTGGGGTTGTAATATGCATGGGATGGCCCTTGCGTACCCTTCTGGTATGGTCCAAGCCTAAGAGGTCTCCTTTGGTTGACGTAGCAAAGCTACTCAGTGACACCTTCAGCTCCTTGATATACAACTTTGAGTCCAGGTAAAGAAGGGCACTTGTCTGTGGAGTGGCTTTCTTCACAGACTGAACATATCTTAATACAGTTTAATGGACATTCATTCCTAGGATGCCTCCTGGTGCATCTATGACAAAATATGGCCAAGGCTCTCTCTGCTTCCTCTTGCTTCCTTTTAAAGTTCATGGTGTTCAATTGCAAGGCAATGGTTTGCAACATATCACTTTTGAAATCTTCCAGAATATTTCCAATTTCTCCCTTGATGGATAAGTTAGAGGATGATGTACTGGCCATAGGTTGACTACTGCTCCCATTTTTCCTGGCTGCCTTATAATTGTTTCTAAAGACAATCTTAATATCCTCATAGGATAATTAGGAGACATCTCCTCCTTCTATCATATGTAAGGTATCCAGGAGATCCTCCCTTACTCCTCTAAGTAGGACCAACTTTAGTGACTCAGGGTCAAGTGTGCATCTGGCCCTTTTGTAACTAAGCTAGAATCTTTCTTCATAGTCTTCTAAGAATTAATCCTGGCCTATGGTCATCCTGAAAATCTCTTCTTTAGTATCCTTTGATCTACAATAGTCCCTATATTTGTTGTTAAAAGTTTGTTGCATCTGAGCCCAAGTTGTGATGCTATCTCCAAGTAAACACATGACCAGCGCAATGCTGCATCCTGGGGTAGATGGAAACAATTTTAACTTTTTCTCATCATATGTATAGTCATAGGTTCGAAATATAACAACAAACTCAAATAAGAAAGTGTCAAGGTCCTCTGTGGTCAGGCCACGGAAATGAGGTAGAGTAGAGGGTTTTATATTCTTCATCTTAGTGTCCCCATTGGTTTCCCTAATGGGGAAGGCACTCTCAATTCTCTCTCTATCTCCCTTGTCATTTTGGTTTCCAGCCATTGGTTCAGTAGGAATGGGTTCTTCCTCTTCTTCTTCCCTTGTAGGTTCTTCAAATATGTAAGGTTTCTCACCTAAAGTTTCTTCCACTTCACAGTCACCGATGAAGAGAGAAGGTTGATTGTTGGATGCAATGGGGGTATTTGTCAAGAATTTCCCCAAATTGTCCTTATTCCTACGAGGCATGAAAGGAAATTTTTTGGGGTTGGTTTTTGTAAGATTTCCTTTAAAGCTAGAAAGTACTTGCAAAATGGAAAGGAAATCAGCTAATGACAAATGAAAGAAAGGAAGCTACTAGATTACTTTTGCAGAAATAAACTAATAGAAGAAAATTGAAGACTAGAAGTAGAAGAAAAGAAATTTGGAGACTAGAAAATAGAAGAAAGCAATAATTACTTCTACTTAGACACCTCCTCGACAACGAAGCCAAAAAGTGATGAGCCTAGGTATTACAACAAGAATGCTGCAACTCCCAGGGCTACCAGCTTTACTTATCAACCCCAGGTTCGTACAAACTTGGAGGTGACAGTGTTATATGCACAAGTAAAAGTGAAGGTACTGCTTGTTGCCACTGCTCATTTGGCAAGAGACCCCAGGGGTTCCAAGCTAGACTTCTATAGGGTCAAAAGAATCTTAACTCTTTGATGGAAGAAGAGCAAACCTATCCTAAGGGAGAGCTACTTCTACTGCAGTATTGAAAAAAACAACATGAAATGCTAAACCATACCATAACCTAACTAACCATCCAAACAACTATGCTAAGAAGAATTGCTAAATTAACACTAATTTAATGCTGCTATCTAAGTTGCAGAGGTAAAGAGCATCAAAACCAGACTAAGGTGTAAGCAAAGGAAACTAAGCTAAATCGGTTTTCAAGTGGAAGAGCAATCAAAGGTCGAAATCAATGAAAGGAGGACGTAAGGATGCGGTAGCGCATAGGGACCGTTGGATCGATCAATAAGCAGAAGATGGACGGGGGAGATCTTATCACGGGGTCTTAAGCAAATAAATGGATGAAAAAGGTTAATGAAGCAATGAACGGCGAAGATCATATCGTGGGGTCTTAAGTGGATAAATGGATGAACAAGGTTAATGAAGCAATGAATGACGAAGATCATATCGCGGGGGATAAAGTGAGTGGATGGATGAACGAGGTAAATAGGAGATGAATGGCCGAGATCTAATCGCGGAGATTAAGTCAAGAGATGGATGGGCAAGGTTAACAAGAGCGATGAATGATTGAGATCTTATCGCGTGGATGAATTCAAGAGATGGATGGTGGAGATCGTGTCGCGGGAAAAAGAAACGTTCGGAAATGATGGAGCCGGTTTCTAAGGCGGTAAGTAGTTTCTCGCACGCCCTCAAGACAGTAAGCAAAATTATGAAATTTCACGCGATTAGCGTTACTGTGCAACACGTAGCATGAGAAAACCACTTTTCTCGCGTGCTCTCGGGCGAATAATGTTCATGCACTAATCCGCATGAGATTGTATGATAGCTGTTGGATTAGGTGAGGCTGATCAACATGGAGATTGACCAAGCTAGTTGGCGATCGGGTGAAGCGATAGCTGTCGGATCAAGAGACAAATCGACAGTGGAGATTAAAGTGCATAAAGTGATCGGGTGATGCGATAGCCGTCGGATCAAGAGACAGATCGACGATGGAGATTAAAGCTCATAAAGCAAGTGGTGGACTTCACGCGAGGCGATTGTTGAATAAAACTAATGAATCAGACGATGGTTGTGAAGGTTTGTTGTGGATCTGAAAGTGAAGAAGCGATGCATGAAGAACATGTTGAAGGAGGTTTTTAAATGAAAACGACAGAAAAAACAGTGTGGGTGAACAATAACTGCATCAAACAACAAACTCCCTAGCTCATGCAAAAACCAGAAACCTGTGTTTTTGGGGCTGCTGAAGGGTCCCTTCCCCAAGTCATGGTCCCAAAGGGAGGAGATGAGGCTGCGATACCTGTGCACAACCTGATAGTGATATTTTTCCTCTAACTAACCTATGAACTGAAAGAAGGTACAAATGGAAGTAAATTGAAGCAAATGCAGATATTGAAGGAATTGAACAGAAAAACCATGAACAATCTACGCTATACTACTGTAATGAAAGTGAAACTATTTAAGTAAATAAACAAAAAAACAGGAAACTACTTAAGAAAATTAACAGAAACATAAATCTATGCTACTTAGGCAAATGAACAATGAAAACTAGAATCTATGCTAGCGTAATAGTACAATAAAGAGGAGCTTTGGTTTCTTGGGTCAGGCCCTAACCCAAGAGCTTCAGCCCTCAGAGTTAACTCAGCGTTGGCTTAAATAGAACTCATTCTTATTACAAAAACCATGGATTATAGAACAAACTATCACAAGTCTTGCAGCTCAGAAATAAAGCAGAGTTTTTACAATAGAAGTCTGAATCCTAATGAGGTCTTAAGCCTCTCTACTTATACATATGATAAACTGGTTTTTGTCACTTTCACTTGCTAGATTGTCTTCTAGTCTTCAAAGTGATGGTTGTTTTCACTCCGATGATGGAGGAATATTTGAATGGAGGGGTAGTAAATGAGGAGGATTTACCTCCTATAATTACTCTCCCTTGTCCCAATCGAGTTTTGACCAAGATCTTTGCCAAAGTTCCTTGCTTTTATCCTTTATTCCTGCATTTTTCCTTGCTTTTATCCTTTATTCCCGCATTACATGCACTTTAGACCACAAATCCAAATACATAACTCTAACTCATTTCATAAACAAAATATAATCAAAAGTATGCAATAAGTTGTGAGAATAGTTGGTTTGACTAAGCTAGGAGGTGAATTAAGGCCAATTAAGGCCCATATAATTACTCAATGATGAGGCTCATTGGTAACGAAACTGGGAAAAACCCATTTTTCTTATGTTATCAACTGAGAAATCTAATCTATTACAAAGAATCTGCTTTGAGCCCGAAGACCCTGTAATATTGATCAAATCTCCATAAGACTTTCCAAACACTTAGGAAAATAAGGCCCGCTAGGAGCTCTTATTTCCTAGTGCAAATTTTCCCCTAAGAATAGGAATTTCTCCTATTTCCTTGCACAATTCCTAAGAGAATTGTTATGCTTTCTTCTCAAAATCTGCCCACAAACAACTAGTGTACCATTATAAATACAATTTGTGCCTTTATTCAATCTTAATAGGAAATTCGAATTGCATGACCTACTAGGGCTAATTTTAGTAGCTGCAACTAGTTAATTGAGAGTAAGTTGAGTTAGTAGAAAATCAACTAATCAACTAAACTCAAGTCTATCTCTACTCTAGAACTAGGGATTAGTTAAATGACATACACTATAGTGAACTCCACTAGATAACTAATTTTAGCCATCAACTAGTCCACAACTCTTTATATATCAACTAACTCTAATTTTACTAACAATAACTCAATGGTAGGCCACATCACACATGTTAAATGACAATAACTCAGTGATTGGCCACATCACACATGTTAACTGATAACTAACTCAAGTATCTATGAGACTGAATTCAATTTAGCATCGTTGAGTAAGTCACAAATCAAAGAAGCCATTCCTTGCTAAATTTTCAATATTGGCCTTACTAATACACCTTGCACATTTCAAGGTGTGATGAATTCCACTTTCAAACCCTTAGAAAATTTGTGTTAGTATTTTTTGGTGATATACTAATCTACAACAAGTATTTGAAAGATCATGTTCAACATGTTGACAGGGTGCTCAAACTATTGGAGGAGAAACAATTGTATACAAAACCCACCAAATGTTTCTTTGGGGTACATGAGGTGGAATATTTGGGTCATATTGTATCTCATGAGGGTATTAAAGTAGACCCTAACAAAGTTGATTCCATCAAGGGATGGAAAATTCCCACAACACTAAGGCATCTATGAGGATTTCTTAGGCTGAAAAGGTATTATCACAAGTTTGTTAAGAATTATGGGAAGAAATCAACACCTCTAATAACATTATTGAAGAAAGATGCATTTTCTTAGACTCTAGAAGAAACTAAGGCCTTTGAACATCTTCAAGAGGAAATGTGTCGAGCTTCGGTCTTAACTACACCAAACTTCACAAAAACCTTTATTGTGGAATGTGATGCCCCAAGAAATGAAATTGGTGTTGTTTTAATGAAAGAAAAAATATTTGTTGCCTTTGAAAGTCATATAATGAAAGGAAAAAAATTACACAAACATATTTATGAGAAGGAAATGTTGGAAATACTACATTCCCTAAAGCAATGTCTCCCTTACATAATGGGAAGACACTTCAAGGTAAAATCAAATCATGATAGTATTAAATACTTCTTCCAACAAAGATTACCTTCATAAGATTAACAAAAATGGGTCACAAAGATGTTAGGTTATGACTTTGAAGTCATCTAAAAAAAAGGGAAGCAAATTGTTGTTGCATATGTACTCTTAAGAAAGGATGAGGATTTGTAGGAATTGATCCATTCCATTTCTATTATCCAACCTGATTGGATAACCGAAGCAAGGGATGAATGACGAAGAGGTGTGGACACTCATTCAAAAGTTAAAGCAAGGTCCCAGTGCATTTGATACATTTATCTGGAAAAATGTTTCACTGTGATACAAAGGTTGCTTATATCTGTGTAAGAACTCCCAACTTAAACAAAAGGCTCTCTTGGAATTTCAGTCCTGTCCTATAGGAGGGAACTCAGGAATTTTAAAAAATTACCTCAGGGTTAAGAAGGATTATTTTGGGATGACCTTAAATCAGATATTTAGAAGTTTGTGCTAGACTGTTTGGTTTTCCAACAAAATAAAGTCAAGACAATTAATACCCTATGCCTTTTACAACTATTATCCATTCCAAGTTAGCATCGGGTGGAGGTCTCAATGGATTTTATCATAGGTATACTCAAGTGCACAGGAAAGAGTGTCAAAATGGCGATAGTTAATAAACTTTCCAAGTATGCACACTTTTGTGTACTATCTCATCCTTTCAAAGTGAGTAGAGTTGCTACTACATTTGTGGAAACAATTCAAAATCTACATGGAAGCCCAAATATTATTATAAGTGGCTTATTATCAAGTCGTTGATCTATCTTTTCTTATGTTTTTGTGCATTATTTTGTTCTAGGTATATAACATAGACCTAAGAAACCTCCAGAAGATTATATTTTGAAAACCACATTAAGGAAGTCAACATATGTCAACAACAAATCCAGGGAAAAAGAATTGATGTTCATCATTGTCATGATATTTCACTTTTATGAATGAATAGTTGTAAGTATTAATATGGAATTCTCAAGCTCTTGTTGAAAATGATTGTAAGGAAAAATATGAATTGTGGAGAAGAACTTCATGAGGAGTATTGGTTTATGTAATATTAAAAGTAGCTCTCATAATAGAGATGAACAAATTAATTCCATAATCAAAGGTCAAAGGTGGGTTGGAAGGCTAAGGTCACCATCCTTCTTTTATAAATAATATGCATGTACGATGAAAAAATGGTGGAGGAGAGGAGAGAATGTATAACTTGTTATACTCCTCCATACATTTGAAATTATTCTTTCAATCCTTTATTAGCTTAACAATGCTAGCAATGGTAGTCAGGCTACATCCAAGGTCTAACAATTAGGGAAAGTTTAAACCCCCTAATTTTATATCTGTAATGGATGGGAGAATCCCCTTGGCACATAGGAAAATTTGCATGCTATTTTATCAATAATATAATATTCATCTATAATTTTTTGGTGAATCTTTCACTGAATTATAAAATCTTGTTAAATTTTGGCAAATCTTTCACTATATTATAAAATTTGTAAAATATTGGAAAATCTTTCACAAAATTAGAGAACATTGTAAAATATTAGCTAATCCTTGCTAACGTATACAACCATATATAATAATAAGAAGAAAAATTAACTAAACTATAATATACTTATTTCCCCTTGTTTGGGAAAAGAAGCGTCGTGAGTTGTGTTTGTCAAGCTTCTTACTATACACTCTTGCAAATCTCTTTGTATGTTTCATCATTTTTTTTGCCACAAAGGTCTTATTACCCCTTGAGGGTAAACTACTTGGAGAGGCACCCACAAAAGTGTGTAATGATGAATTGCAAAGGTTATTTTGCTCAAAGTAGGTCTTGACACATCCATATAGCTGATCCGGATTTAAACAGGTAGGCAACAAAATACAGAGATAACCATATACACAAAGATGCAGTGGAAATGATAATTCATTTCATTAATGGAAAATACTGAAATATGCTTACAACCAGAATTGGAAATAAACCAGCTAGGGCGATGGTAACTTATCTCTGAGAAGAGATGTGCGGCTACATGCTTCTGAACTGTGTTACAATGAGGCTCGAAGGCCTATTTATTATTGAGAAACAATGGAAAACCTTTCACATCCCGAAACCTAACCCTAGAAGATGAAACGCCAAATTGTGGGCCCCGTTTGGGTAAATTGGTACATCAATTTCCCGGGGTCGTAACTTTGGCATACGATCTCCATTTGACGTGTACAATAGCTTGTTAGAAAGATCTATCCGAGAACTACCACTTTGGGAGGTAACATCAATCCATGGACCCATGTTGCCCTATATTTCCCAAAAAACATCGTTTAGGGCCTCAAAACGGCTCCGGAAGTTCAGGACCCGAAAAACTGCTAAAATTGGTAAATTGTGCTACAATTTAGGAAATCGAAAAAACTGAAAGAGACAATTGCGGGGGTCCAAATGGAATAGGTGGGTGGCCACCAACATCCACCTGGATCAATAGCTCACTCATATTCTATGTAATGCATATTCTAGAGGCTTCACATGAAAGTAAGGTATATGAGTAACTATCTCAAAATCATGGATCTTTACATCAAATTATTTTGGTTTCTTATACATTGCTTCTATAAAAGCTAGACACCTCTTCAATTCCTCGACATTAGATAAATGAAAAACTTTAGTATTTGGTGCTTTGTCACCAATTGTAGATCTTTCACCTCCTTACTGGCTCATATCTATTGTAATAGTTCCTACACTTTAGTGTGTAATTCATAAAGTCCAAGTTGAAAACAATTCTTTGAAATTGCACAAAATGAAAATTTGAGATTGATTGGAAGATAAATTTGCATTGAAACTTAATTTTCTATGTGATCAATAAATAAGTAATAACACAACCTCATTAAAAAGCCACAATTGGTGAGTTAAAAAATATAACAAATACATTTAAACAATAGCCTCTACATGTTCATTACATGGTAGAACATGTCACAAAATAATCATCATCAAGGGATTTTTCACTTCAAGAATGATAGTGCTCTATACATTCTATCATCCTCCACTAATACATGTAATTCCCTTTTATTCTTGGCATCAAAAGTATAAATGCATAAGATGAATTTCAATCTCATGATAATAGGTCTCCTATAATGAACGGATAGGAACCCAACGCATAGACCATTTTTCTCTTTGTTTAACTAAGCAAGGCTCATTTCCTTGTATTAATAACCTATAAATATTTGCAAAGAAAATATAAAATAAACATAATAGATTCTAAAAGGCAAAGATGCTTCAGTCACGCCACAATGTGAAAGGAAATTAAAAAGTCTTTCCTTGAACTATCAAACAAAGGAAATAATAATTAGTATTGAAAACACATTGAATGCTCGGATAATAACTAAATCCATATATTAATTCTAATATCATATCTTTCTCAAATAAACATGACCAAAAGATAAACAAAAGGATTTTTACTCAACAAAGGTCTTTAATTTTAACTCAAACCCTTGAATCAATAAAAATCAGAAGAAACAAATCATTCCACAACAAAAGATTCAATTAATTTATATCGAATGAGAAATAGAAGCATTCAAGGGATTAGCATAATTTTTAACCAAAATAAACCCAAAATTTCAAACCTGAAAAAATGCTCCAAATGCAACAAACTATCAAACCATTAAGATTTTCCAAAATATTAGAGCTAGACATAAAAAAAACTTCATCTACTTGAAATGAGCCCATTCTTGCTTAGTAGAAGTCTTGTTAAGTTAGTTATTTATCCTTTAATACTAGGAAGCTATCTATGTGAAGAGATAGGTCCCGATGTCATCAAATTCCAACTTCATTTCCTATCATAGATAAGAAAGAGATAAATTAGTAGTTAACTACCAATACATCTATCTTAAAATAACTTGCATCAAGGAAATGTCACCCCAATCCTACAATGAAAAATACAAACTATAATTTTTTTCCTCAAATGAATGTCAAATTAGCATATAATAATATTTCTATGATAAATAACTTCGAACCTACACCAAAAAATGGAGGAATAACAAATTCAATAAAATAACAAGAATCACATCATTGGTGCTATTCCATTCACTATTTCTCGCACTAGCAATGGAACATATATACAAAAACAAGTGTCCTATAGGCATCATATATATTGGAATATTTTGATATATTTTCTTGTAAGTATTGCGTAGGACCTAAAATTGTCCATAATTTTTTTATTGCAACATATTATAGATGATTCTCCAAAACATGAAATTACATCCACATTGTTTCTATGAAACGTGTGGCTTTTTGAAGCAATTTTGATGAATCTAAGATACCCTGAATCTATTCTCCATGTATTTGGACCTGTTGACGGTGTTGGATATCACTAACATACAGGGGATCTCCCCAATGTGAGGTCCCAATTAGACCTCACACTGTTTGGTGTAGGAGTTTCATCCAGCTAGATGGTATGACCACCATTGCAAAGGTTTTATAGGTGCACCTTAGTTACAACACATACAAAAGAGATCAAAAACACCTCTTTGGGGAAGCAAGCATGTAATCTTGATGTGACACCAGATATAGAATGCATAGGAAACTTCGACGACTAGTAAAGGGAAACAAGTCTCTGATTAGGGAAGTAATAATACTTTCCGAAGAGAGACCTATGAGAAGAAAAGAAAGACTTGTTAATTAACCTGCAAATTAGTTCACAAGATAAACAACAATCGTAAAAAAATAACAACACTCATTCAACAATATCCATATCTAAGAAATGAAATAGTTCATTAGTCTTAGTTTGTATTATGCCAACATATACCACAAATTAGTACATTCATGATACATGCATGAAGAAGTGCTAGCTTGAGGAGCTTCTGATTATTAATGAAAGGTTATGAGTACACTGTTGCATAGGTGAAACACTAGATCTAATAGTGGAACATGAAGCCACAAATTGCTTCTTTGAAGAATGATTTAACTCCTATGCAATACAAGAGAAGCCAAGGCAAAACTCTAAGAATCCAAACCCTTCACTTGAGTTAGGAGGAGCTATTTTTAACAAATGACAATGAAATTTGAGTTTCCTCATGACTTTTCAACTTCCAGGACCAATGGGCTTCCATAGAACCTTTCACATTCTATATGTGACCTTTTACATCCCACATGTGTCTTTTCACATCCCACATGTGTCTCTTGGAATTCATTACAGTAAAATTATTGCAAAAAAAAAAAATACATATAAGACGGTGGCTATATAAGACAAAAATTCTAAGAGGACAAAATGCTTTCAAATAGATAAGTCATTTGCTTCTTCATGGAGCTCATTGGTGATGTATGAATTCCACACTCTAAATTTTGTAGAAATGACTTTGATTCAGACTGAAAAATCTGATGCAAGCCATGTCTTTACCTCAAGTGCTTCCGTCAATATGCATTTGGAACTAGATTGTACACTATTCCACATCCATGACAATTTCATGTGAGCTTTAGTTGGTGCAATGTCATATTGTAGAATAATGTCCTTAGTTGTCTCCAAGATTTATTTTTCTCATGCTTATTTGATTTTCACAATGTATTTCTTGACTTATCGTAAGATGATATCCCTGCCTCTTGTCTCTCTGAGTGATCCCACAAAAGGCATCCCATTTTTCTATGCTAGGGACTCCAAACCATTATGCAATCGACTATAAGAAACCATAGTGTTAGAAGACTGTTCATTGAGACAGACGTAATTATGATTATGGAGTCTCAACTATACTTTGTCCACCTTAGCAACAACCCTATCTTTTCTGACCAACTGTTGTGGAACCTCTAGATATTTGGCATCCCATTCTTGTATTTGATCGACAACTCTATTTTCCACCTTTAGGGTCTTTATTACTTCTTACACTTTCTGTTGTATTCCAACTAGGGGTGCCACTACCTCATGTAGGAGAATCATTTCATCATTTTAATTGTGTCTTGGTGTCCTCTATTGGACCCAATTCTTCCTGTATAGATTACTGCCATTCTACTGTGTTGAAACTATGTGAAGATAATTGTTGTTTTTTGTAGCGAGGTGCTCTCTTGTTGATTTACTACAACCAATTATTTCCTCAAATGTGCATTCTCATTCAAATGATACTGAGTTATCCTATGTGCTATAGCAAAAACAACATTATCTTCCATGATTTCATGGGGATTCCTCCTATTATTTGTAGTTTATTGCGTTCTATGTGGATACAAATACTGGATTCTAGGGATCATTTGGGAAAAATATTCATATTTGTTGCACGATCCTTTTCTTCAGCTGATCAAATGTGACATTACATATGTCCATGACTCTATATTTAGGTGGAGGTTTGATTCCCATCTGATCAAATGGGAGATGACCACCTGTAAGAGGAGGTTCTACTGAAGAATCAAGTGCATCATCTATGGGCTAGATGGTATCATCTTCCTCCAATTCAACTTCTATTTCCTGAGTCATATGTTCTTCCTCCAACCTTTGTGTTTATTCCTCCTCTTATGAGTGCCTTTATTATTATTCTTCTATTCTCCCTCTTTCCTATTCTTCTTCATCTTTCTTTCTAAGCAATTCATCCTGCTTCCTCTTCTCCTCTTCCTCTTGCTGCATCTTTGCCTCCAATTCTTTCTCCTCTTGTTTGAGCTCAATAGCTCCCTTATTCAATAGGATAAATTCCCATTTTCTTTTTCATATAGGTGGACATTGGTTTCCACCTACCTATTCCACCTAGAACTCCAGCCGATTTCATCAATTTCCTTAATTATAGCATCATTTACTATTTTTAGTAGTTTTTCCTGTCCTGAACTTCAGGAGCTGTTTTCACCCCCTAAACAACATTTTTTTAGGTACGTTGTAGGCCTGTAGCCATATGCATGGAATGGACATGCTACAAATCCTATAGTACTCAAGGATATCTTTCTAACAAGGTATCATATGCACCAAATGGATATCATATGACCAAGTTACAACCCCAGGAAGTGTGCTGCCAAACTAACCCCAACGAGGCCCACAAAATCTTGGCGTTCCATCTCCTAGGGTTAGGTTTTTGGTTGTTTAGGGTTTCCCTTTGTTGTTCATTAATAAAAATTCCCTTGAGACTGATTGTAACAGAGTTCAAATGCATGTAGCCATCACATATCTTTTAAGAGATAGGCCACCATCACCCGAGATAGTTTATTTCCATTTTGTATGTAAGCATATTTAAATTCTTTGATGTTAATGAAATGAAGTTTTATTTCTTCTGCATCTTTGTGTTTATGTTTATATCTATGTTTTATTGTGTTCCTTCATAAGTCGGGATAAGGGGTATCAGAGTGGTTTTCTCTTTCTCTATTTTTCTTTGCATGTCCCCAATGAGGTGAGGGTATAAGGAGTTAGGGCTCGAACTGTTTGAAAATTTGCAAGACCAGCAACCCCTGGCCATCTCTCTCTCTCAACCCCCAACAAGCTCATTCACTCAAAGGATTGTATTGTCAAAACCCCTGCCATCTCATTCATTCACCTATCGAGGTTAGGTTGTTCTGTGGTAATGCACATGTCAATCCATTGTTCAGTGGTTATGCACACATAAAGCCACGGTGAACATCGTTCACATCCTCTTATGAGTAAGGCTACACGCTGGAACAGTGGGAGCCTCCTGAATAATTATTTTCTGATGCACTGCTTGGTTGGGTGCACTGTCCCATGGGTTAGGTTGATTGCTGCTGAAAGAAAAGAATGATGATGGACCAAGAGATCTTTTCAAAATATTTTTCAAAGAATCTCTCGAGCGACAAAGGAATGCAATGATGGAAAACTTTGCCCAGATCCTTCGATGACTACCCACAAGTGATGTATCTTCATCTAGCGGCCACTCTAGAGGCTCCACTTCCTTTAAGGTACAAGTCAACTTTGACATTCCCATGTTTGAAGGACAAATAGATGCAAATGTCGTAGATATATTTTGAAATCTGTTGGAAGGATATTTTTTGGTTCATGACTTTTCCAATTAGGAAAAGATTACTTTTATACTCCTCAAAGGTTTCCCCAATGTCAAGGACTGGTGGGAAGCCTACTGTGAACAGAAGGATTAGAGAGAACCCTTACTGTTTTCAGCCGCACCCACTTGGAATTCTTTCTGAGATGCCATCAACGAACAATATTACCCTGTCGAGATCTATGAATATAAATACAAAACATGGACCATGCTATGGCAAGGAAGGTACCAAGACGTTCCAGAGTTCATAAATATTTTTCATACCTTTGTACGAAGTTGGGTATCAAGGATTTTGAGCGGAATTTGGTGCTTAAGTACTGTGAATGTCTACACAAGTACATACAAGATGAGATGGAGTTCCTGGGCATCTCCTCTCTTAACGCTTCTTATCAATACACTATCAATATCTAGAAAAAATTTAAATAGAAGAAGTGATATTTTGGATATGTGAATTTCAAGGAAGGAATAGGTGCCCCCAAACCGCAAAACAAAGGAAAAATCCTAGGTGGGGTGACCCAAGACAATCAGCCAAAGCCGCAAAACAAAGGAAAAATCCCGGGGTGACCCAGGACAATCAGCCAAAGCCGCAAGCAAATAACAACACCATAAAGACAAACAAGGACACAGGAAAACGATGTGAGTTCCATAAGAGCTCCACTCACAACATAAGTGAGCCTCGAGTCGAACATCCACTATTGGCCAAGATGAAGGCTTCTGAATCAAATGCATGTTTTGACTCTGAGTTAGAACCTGACAAGGGGAATGATAAAGGAAAGCAGATTATTGATGCGAAGTCCAGCGCCACCATTTCCACCACCAAGATCCAGAAGATTGATTTGAAGATATAGAGGAGGGGGAGCATCTCTTCTACTCACAGATGTGTGTGAAGGGTTCTCCGCTGTAGTCCATTGTCAACATCAAGAGCCAAAATAACCTCATTTCAGAAGAGGTCATGAAGCGTTTGGGCCTATCGACCACACCACAACTGTAGCCATACACCATTGGGTGGCTTCACTAAGGACGAGATCTTTGTGTGAGCCAAAAATGATGCTTTCCTTACAACATCAAGTCCTTCATAAATGAGGTATTGTGTGATGTTGCTCCTCTTGAATTTTGTGATGTATTATTATGCCAACCATACTTATGGAAGCATCATGTTGTGTATGAGTCTAGGCCTCACACTGTTATTATTAATTTAGGCAAAAAGCTATACAGGAGTCTAGGCCTCACACTATTATTATTAATTCAGGAAAAAATCTATACAGGATACCAAAGGTAGCACCAGCTACTGCCATCTCTTTTATCTTTGTGAAGCAATGTAGTAATATCATTTCCTAAAATAGAAATTTTCTTCCTTATGGTTCTCCCTCAGGACAAGAATAATATTGTGGCCACATCCATAGCCTCCAAACATGGATCCTCCACATGACATCAACGTATGGACAACGTCGGAGAGGAGTGTAGGGACATCTTCAGCTCACCTAGAAGGGCACCCGTACACTACGAAGTCAAGCATGTTGATTAGTGGTTGTCATTGATGTCAACCCAAGCATCACCAAGGACTACCCCAATATTGTAAGGGAATTTTTACTTGAAAAATTCCTCTATTTTAATTCAAGGATATTCTAAATGGATTCTAATCGTCGAGAAGTTTCTGTTGATATATGGCACGCCAAGTAATTCTTCACGGTTTGAGAGATATTCATGTTTGAATTTAGTAACCCTAGTTAGTGGGCTAAAATCCTATGGGGTTGTGGCATGGCACTCATAATTGGTTGTGGTCATTGAATAGTCAATAATTAATAAATATTTTTTTCCCCTAAAATCCCTCCAACGTTCACCTGTTGAGGACCCTCTCAACTCAAGACATCCATGTAAATAATGACCCTCATATCCTCCTCTAGTAGGGATTTAGTGGCTTTAAACAAGCCATCATGGCAGTTTCACTATAACTTTTCTTCAGCGAAGCTTAAGAAGCTGAAATTAAAACCCATTTGAGTCGAATCTTGATGAACCTTGTGACCAAATTTCAGATCTTCTTCCACTATATTTTCGGAGATATGGTCTGAGGAAGTTAGGGTTTTTGTAGGCTCCTGATTCCATGTCAAACATGTCATGTTGGGAAAATCATCACAACTTTCTCTCTGAGCATTGAATTTAAATTTCATAAATTGTCACAGAAATAGGATAGATTTTAGTTTGTTGAGTAAAATTTTCAGGGTTGAAGCTCGCAATAGTGACATGTGGCACTTCGTACAAGTTCGCTCTACTAAACTAGTCTATAATCAAGTCATCGTTGGAGATTGGGCATAACGTTTTCTTGAAGAATCCAATATTGATCATACCTATGGGGTTGGAAAGAGGACTCAGAGGGCTACCACAGGATGAAATTTCAGACCCTGGAGATCCAAAATTACATAGATACAACATATTCAATGACAAGATCCTAAAGGCAAGAAAAAGCATGCATTCAAGGATCATCGCAGTAAGGACTACACATCAACAGTCAAGGGTAAGTCTTCTACAACAAGGTATGTATGATTACTGTTTACATTTGAAATACGAGTATCATCTCTGACATATGTTTTTGCAGGACAATGTAAGTACATACAGGGTCTTGGTTATATCTCTGTGTCTCTATATGTCACAGTTAGTTTTGATACCACATTTCGGATGTCCTATTATTGATACTACACACTTGATGCTACATATTCTTGATGCTACACCAAGTCTACTAAATCTATATTATGTTGTATTTTCATGTTACTTGTCTTGTAGTTGATAGAATGGTCTCCGTTGTTGTACTTAGGAGTTGGTCCATCACAAGTCTAGGGTATGCAATCAGTTTTTATTGTACATATCTTTAGGTCAGTTTTGGATATAGTCTTGCATAGAATCCATACCTATATCAAGAGTGGGAGTCTTTGTCTACTACTACAACAAGTCAACAAAAAAAGTGACAATCACACTTCAGGTACACATTTTAATTTTAATTTGTATTTATTCATTATTATGCACTTACATGTGTTTTGCAAGCAGAGGTAAGTTGAAGGGTATTTTGTTTTGTTTTGGGATTGGTTTTGTCGGGAAAATTTTGCATGCAGGTAGAAGAAGATTCAAGTACAACTTCAAGCAATATTTCAAGAGCAAAAGTATCAAATCAAAGGAATCATTGCAGCGGGACATCCTTTGAAGACATGACAGCCATTCGTATATTGTGAAGAAGTGTCAAGGCCAAGAGTCATCATTATAAAGTTGTAAACGAGTCATTTGTAAAAGTGTCATCATTGGAAGAGTGATTATTGTAAAAGAGTCAATCTGCCTAGAGTCGAAAAGGCATTATTGGGAGGTAAAGGAGTCTTTGTTGGGATGATTTCATGGATGGGTTGCAGGTCATAATGTGATTGGGTGTTCAGTAAAAATCATTGTAAATCATATTGTATCGTGGATTGTCACCCCTGGTATGAGAATCCACACTTTTTTCTCATTTCAGTCATTATAGGGTGGCAGGGAGGTGCTAGGATGGTGCATGAAGTCGCCTACAGGTTGGGGCTTGTGAACACTTCAGGGTGGTAGGTTGGTCTAGGATGTTGGGGCATCCATTCACTTGACTATTGAAGAAACCAGGGAGTTAGGGCATCCTTCCAGTGGGAGCTGGAGAAGAATGCTTTTCTACAGTTCTAGGAAGTTGTTGCTTTCATTTCAATTGGGGTTGAAGATTAAAGAATTTATTAGAAAAGCGTTCGGTGGTTTTTGACCCAGAGGGGGTTTTCCACCTATAAATTTTGTGCCTATTGTGCTCGTTTATTTACTGTTATTACTGCATAAACATTAATAATAATTGAAGATTAACTAATGCTCTGAAAAATTAAAAGTGCTAATTTCTGAGGAGTACTGATTCACCCCCCCCGGTGTATTTCTAACAATTGGTATCAGAGCTTGGCTCCTTCAATAGTAGTCTAACAATTGGAAGGAGATCATGGAGTATACTAAGAATAGAGTTCCTTTGTTCAGTGGAAATAACTATGCACTTTGGAGTGGAAGAATGCAGGTTCATTTGTTGGTGCAAGGATACGAAGTATGGGAAATCGTTGACAAAGGCTTCACACCGGCCCAGGATGAACAAGGTAAGAAAAATATGATAAATGATGCAAAAGCTAAAGATCTTATTATCATTGAGCTTATCGAATATGTTTATCTTAAGGTATTGAGTTGCAAAACTGATAAAGAGGTATGGGGCAAGCTGGAAAATATATATGCATGTGAATCAAATGTGAAAGAAGCAAAACTTCAAATTTTCAGGGCAAAATTCGAGCAACTCAAAATTATGGAAGATGACGATATTATTGCATACTTTCAGCGTGTTGATGAAACAACAAATACATTAGAATGCTTGGGATAACCTGTTGAAACGAAAATTGTTGTCTGAAAGATCCTAAGAACCTTGCCAACAAGATTTAACCCTAAGGTAGAGGAAGATAGATCAAATCTGACCAATCTCAGCATATATGAATTGCATGGAATTCTTACAGCATATGAAATGAGGATTGGAGAAGAGGGTGGCACATCTCACTTAGAAACAACATTTTCTGCATCCAAGAAGAATAGAAAGGACAAGCAGACGCTAGAAGCAAAAACTTGCAATTGTAAGGATGAGGAAAAATAAGAAGATGAAGAAGAATTCCCAGATAAAGCGTTTGCCTATTTCACATGGAAAATGAGAACAGGTATGGGAAAATTCAAAGGTAAACTTCCATTAATGTGTTTTGAATGTTGTGAGGTTGAGCATTTTGCAACCAAATGTCCTCACAAAAATGAGGTTGTTACGAAAGGAAAGAAAATTCCTAGGAAGTTCAACAAGTAAGGCAAGAAGAAATGGTTTAGGAAAAGTTTCCTCTCCAAAGAGGATAGCTCCTCATCCGAAGAAGAATTCAACAGAAGAGTATTCTTTATGGCCAAGCACAATAAGCAAGAGGCGCTTGACGAAGAAGGAGATGAAGAAGAAGAAATGACTGAGGTTGAATTTCAAAATGAAGTGATCAAGGTTATCAAAGAGCTCAAGGCCGAGAAGAATCACGTCAACACTCTTGAAGACGAATTAAAGACAGAAAGGGAACGGGTCCTAAATCTTAAAATCAAGGTTGAATAATACAAACGAATTGAAGAATCACTCAGTAAAGAATTAAAGGAAAGCAACAAGGAGAGAGAAGCATTGGAAGCTGAAATCCTTTCTTTACGAAAGGAAGTAAAATATGGAAAAAGTCTTCAAAACTACGCCAACAACTCAAAGACTTTGGACAAACTCATCAACAACCAGTGATCATGTAGCGACAAGACTGGTCTTGGTTACAATGAAAAATTTGAATAGGAGTCAAGTCCTTCTATGAAAACTAAAGAATATGGGTATGCAAAAGCTACGAAGCACGTAGATCTCCCATCTAGATCGAGAGATCAAGACTCACTAGAAGAACCTTGGAAGATAATTCCTCGAAGAATATTTCCTCCCAGGTATCAACCTATCTTTTATGGTCATTGTTATTCATGTGGAAGGTTTGGACTTAGAGTTGTAGAACGTCACATGTATGTTTGGAATGAATATAATTCCAGGAGATCTCTCAGAAATGGATATTTCAGAACTCAATATAATATCAACAGATTTGATCAATTGAGAGATGATGTTGAATGTTATAAATGTAACAATTTTGGAAACTTGGCCAAAGATTGCAGACATGGAAGTTCTTCAAAGAAATTCTCGCAAAATTAGAATGAACAAGTATGGAAAAGGACTGAAAGGTGTACTCTCTCTCTCAAGGCTCAAATCAACAGAAACGTATGGTATTTTGACAGTGGTTTCTCAACGCATATGACTGGAGATAGAAATAATTTCATATCATTGAAAGAAAATAAGGATGGGACAATGTCTTTTGGAAATGATGGGTCTTCAAACATCATAGGAGAAGGATGCATTAGCAAAGGATGTGTTGCTGGTTGAAAATATGAATCACAATTTTCTCAATGTTGGACATATGTGTGATCAAGGACACATGATGTTATTCAACTTGAAGAAATGTGAAATTAGGAAAGACAAGTTTGGTAAAATTGTGGCTACAACAAGCAGAGCTCCAAATGACATATATATTTTGGATGAGACACCTAAAGGGTGTTTCTTGGTAAAAGAAGATGAGAGCTGGTTGTGGCACAAACGAACGGGACATATAAATTTCAACAATTTGGTCAAGATTGGCAACAAGGAAGCAGTTAGAGAAGTGTAGAAAATCTCAAAACCTACCAATAAGATATGTGAATCTTATCGGCACGACAAACAAACAAAAGTCAAGTTCAAGACAAAGGAACATTTTGCGTCACGTTCATTGGAATTAATACATACTGATCTATGTGGTCCTATGAGAACAAAAGGTTTAGATGGTGAATTATACTTTATGTTAATGATAGATGATTACACAAGAATGACAACCTTCAGTTTCCTGAAGAAAAAGTTTGAGGCATTCAAATGTTTCAAAATATACAAGGAATTGGTCGAAAATGAAACAAATTTGAATATCAAATAATGGTAGAGAATTCATATCCAAGCATTTCAACAATACTGTGACGTACATGAAATAAAAAGACTATTCTCAACGGCCAGAACACCACAACAGAATGGAGTAGCTAAAAGAAAAAACAGAAACGTACAAGAAATGGATAGAACCATGTTAAAAGACTCAAACTTAGACGATAAATTCTGGGTTCAAGCAATTGATACTTCCATATTCATTATAAACAGTGGCCTACTCATGAATAATTGTAGCATGACTCCATATGAACTACAGAAAGGAAGACTAGCTAACGTCGAATACTTCAAAATATTTGGAAGTAAATGCTACATCAAAAGAGAAGACCAAAAATTGGGCAAGTTCGATTCTCGTGTTGACGAAGGTATTTTTGTTGGTTATGCACGCAAAAGAAAGGCTTATAGATGCTACAATCTAAGGCAAAAAGAAATAGTTGAAAGTATAAATGTTACTTTTGACGAAGACTGTGTTCTAAAGGATAACAATGAGATCATCTCTTCAAGAAAATCTAAGGGGCTTGAGGTAGAATCTGTGAAGAATGAAGAAGAAGCTCTAGAACAATACCAGTCAAATAAGGAAACACTAGTCAACCAAGAAGAAATAAAAAATGATCAGTAGGATGTACAAGAAGTTTCTCCAAAAGTTTCAAAATAATGGTATCAAAAGAACCATTCGTCAAATTAGATCATCGACAATATAAATGAAGGGGTTGGAGCCATAAGAATTCGACAACTTTGTTCATCACAACAAGCCTATATTTCCCTTTTAACGACTTTTGAGCCTAGCAATTTTGAGGAAGCTAGTCAAAATGAACACTTGGTAGCAACTAAGAATGAAGAATTGGATCAAATTGAAAAGAACGACACTTGGGAATTGGTTCCACGACCAAAGGATAAAAATGTTATTACAACTAAATGGGTCTTTAGAAACAAATTGAATGAGGACAGATAGGTTAATAGGAATAAAGCAAGATTAGTCTGCAAAGGATATGCACAACTTGAGGGAATCGATTTTGAAGAAACATTTTCTCCCGTCGCCAGAATGGAAGTTATCAGGATGTTTCTCACTTATACATGCTCGAGAAAAATCAAGTTCTACCAAATGGATGTTAAGTTAACCTTTCTAAATGGTGAATTGGAAGAAGAAGTTTACATTGAACAACCCGAAGGTTTTCTGCTCAATGACAAAAAAATACGTTTGCAAATTAAAGAAGGCACTATATGGTCTCAAGCAAGCTCCTAGGGCTTGGTATGATCGTCTTGATAGGTATCTACGTCAACAAGGACTCAAGAAAGGAGGCGTTGGCATCAATCTCTATGTGAAAGTGGATCAAGATAACGTAACGATTATCGAGGTATATGTGGATGATGTAATCTTTGGAAGCAATGATGATAGATTAAGTAAATACTTTGCCAAAAAAATGCAATTTGAGTTTGAAATGTCAATGCTTGGCGAGCTGACATATAGTTTGGGGTTTTAGATTTCTCAGCAGGATAAAGGAATACATATATCAAACCAAGTGCATCAAGAAAATTCTCAAAAATTTCCAGATGGAAGATTGCAAGTCAGTCCTTACCCTTGTTGTTCCTTAAGAAACCAATTTCCTGGATGTAGGGAAATTGTGCTTAAGACATTAATAAAGATTATTTACTGTCACTTATTTCTTATTAGATTACAAAATGAAGGACTTGGAAAACTTGGCCTTAGACTCTTAATACATGTATGATCAGAACTTCTTAGAGTGCCATTTGCTACTAAATATAAATGATGAATGAGGAAAGTTTAAAAGGGAAGTTAAAGACAATATGTTGATTTCTCACAAGAATCTGTAACTTAGAGGCATTATGATCACGAAGAATAAATCATAGATAATATTATGGTCTTTCATAAAAACTACTATCTATAACTTAGAAAGGAAGTGAGGACTTTAAGTATAGGAGCACTCTTTAAGGGATTTAACCCTGCAGCTTCATTACTATACTTAAAAAGAAGAAAACATTGCATGCCACATGATAGCGAGACTTACAAATAACTCCTGGAAACTTCTGGTTGTTTCATTATCAATGATGTTATCAGAAATACAGTGGCCTGGTTCTCCAAAATTCCAACCCTTTTAGTAAAATTTCCACTTTTTATACATGTGGAACAATTATTGATTTATGAAACCTATCTAACTGCGTTCTAACTATATGAATAAAATTGCTACAAAATTTACAGAGGGTAAAAACACCTTGAAGAACGAGAAATAACAAAAACAAAGTTGAATTTAGAAATAGATGGTAACTGTTGACTTACTCTGTCGGTTTACTGTTGAATGCCTTTGTAAACGTTGTAATGATGCTTGCATAATCTTGGGCTTACATTGCATTCTGATTGGCCAAAATGCCAAGAAATATAAATAAGATTTGTTCTCCTTTCAACCCTAGCTCTAATCCCTGATATTCCACGTTACAAAGCAAGATTAACGTTTCTCATTAATCTGAAACTCAACAAGAGTAGATCTGACTTTGTAACTGTTCAGCGCTTTGTCATATTCTATTGAAAATCGCAATCGGCCCCAAACCCCTGTAGGAACTTAAATTATGCACCCAGTAGTAATAACCATGAAAATACTAGAATTATGCGTTTATTATGAAAATATATGATAAGGTGTAACTTAGCGCAATTCCTAAGGCATCCTTCTCGCCAATTCAACTCCACCATTGATCTACACTTTTCAGATCGAATGGTCTGTCAAGTTTTGATATAACACAACATATATTGCTATCGGCCCATAATCGACATGTTATATATATATAAAGTGTTGCACAACGATGGTGGACCTGCCGAGCTTTAGAATATAACAAATATATGTTTTCAAGTCCACCCTTCTATTATTGTCCATTATAATAAAAATTTATATAAAATTGCGTCAACACAATATATACGAATATCACATAAACCTTTATGACCCATAATATAATTGGACGCGAGGGACTATCAAATACAATACATCAAATATCGGGTCTGGAATCAATGAATCGCAATCGGTGTTTATCAACACATATATGCATAAAGGGCAAACCGTTGGACTTTAAAACAAGATGTATATGCGTTCGTGTCTGACCCTTATCACATAATGCGATCGATGGGGTTACCTACATATAACATAAGCGTTTCATATCCCTCGGACCCACCACTCTTATAAAATACGCCATATAAGTTTTCGGGTCTGGAACCCAATCATTGATTGCAATCGGCGTTTATTTGTGATGCCACCATCCCTAATGCAGACTTGCAGAACTTTAAAATGTAGCATATAATATTTCAGGTCCGGTCCTTTTAACACTTGTTTTCTTCAAAAATGTGCTTTATTTCTTCATTTCCTTTTGTATTTTGATTCCGATAGATTTATGTCTACAATATATATCAATATATATATACGGTGTGGTGTGTGTGTGCCATATAGCCTTTGCCTCCATATATCATTCATTTCACTTTGTCTCCTTTTTTAAAGTATTTTCAAAAATGAAAAATGAATATTATAAATAATAAACAATGCATGTTACAAGATCTGGCTCCACCTGGGGATAATGCTTTTGCCATAGAAGCACTAAGAACTGCAGAGTAGTGCCTTCACCTCGGGCATGGAGTCATATATTTCTCTGCATAAACTGAAAGACTATGGAATTTGTACAATGACTTCACTCTGGTATTCACAATGAAATGATGCTTGTTCTTTAGAATTGGAAATAGTGTTTTAAATATTGCCCATTAACAGGTAGCTGTAGAGTCTCACCATCAAGATTTTCAAGGATGAAGGTATTATTGGATCTCACTTCAGAGACCTTAAAAGGACCATACCAGAGAGGATTGAACTTCCCATTCTTACCTTTATCCTCTCTTCTGGTATCCCTTCTCAATACTAAGTCTTCAACTTTGAAATCAATTTCCCTGGCTTTTCTGTCAAAAATAGTTTTCATCTTGGACTAATATGTAATCAAATTGTCACTTACCTTGTCTCTGCTTTCGCTAAGCTCCACCTATTTGTTCATTCTTCTTACCAAAGCATTTGGCTCTTCTTTCCCCTCCTGAATCATCACAATCACTGGCTTCACGAGTTGACTTGGAAATAGAGCTTGAGTGTCGTATACTAATTCAAAAGGCGATTTCCCTGCAGATCTTCTTGCAGCTACTCTTGCAGCCCACAAAGCAAACTTCAACTTAGAGTCCCAATCTCTTTGATTTTCTGCAATGGTTTTCTTTAGAATCTTGATCAAAGTCTTGTTAGTAGATTCAGCTAATCCATTTCCCCGAGGATGGTAAGCTGTCGAATGAGACAAAATAACATTATATTTTTGACAAAAAAGAAATGAACTTACTGGAGTTGAAGACTTGAGCATTGTCTGTTATAATTTTAACGACATCCAAATCTGCTTAACATATTTTCTTCCAGGAAGTTCATCACTATCTGATCATTTTCTCTCTATGTAGGAATTGCCTCTACCCATTTGGTGAAGTAATCTATTGCTGTGAGAACCCATCTATGTTTTTTGCTTGAAGGTGGATTGATTTCTCCAACAAAGTCCAATCCCCATTGTCTAAAAGGATCCTCTATGAAGATTGGAATTAGGGGTAAAGGAGCTAATCTCTTTTTCTCAGCAAAAAGATGACATTTTTGAAAACTTCTAACAAACTTATAAGTATCACCAAATAAGGTAGGTCAATAAAATCCAACCTAAAGGATCTTGTGTGCAGTTACTTTCTAATTGTAATGCCCCCCACAAAACCCCTCATGATAATCTTTGATTGTTTCTGTAAATTTATCTTCTCTTAAGCATAGTAATAGAATTCCAGCATGATCCTTCCAGTACAATCTACCTTCTATAATCGCATATGGTTGCGCCTTGATCTTTAGCGCCCTATACTTTGTTCTGTCTAGGGATTGAGGACAAGAAAGAAAGCACAAATAATGGATAATATATTTATACAATTCTAAACACAAAAAAATTATACCTGATTTTTATTCTTGGGTCTTGCTCTCCTTCCTTTTCTTCAATTGCTTTTTCATCTACATGTGCTAACAAATTAATTCCCAATGCCTAAAAGTTTGATTCTCTTAACATTTTCGCCAGCCCTTGTCCTTTTACCAACTTTGTGGGTTTTATATCCAAATCATATTCTTGGATCTTGGCAATCCACTTTCCTCTCCTGCCTTCTACATCCTGTAATAATATATCTTTCACTGTAGCATTAGGCACATAAGAAATGATTTGGGACTGCAACACATAAATTCTAAAAGCTTTCAGGGCTTTTACCAAGGCATACACCTGCTTCTCGAGAATATTATATTTCAGCTCAGAATCTCTAAGAATCTTATTGAAGAATGCAATTGGCTGCTCTCTCCCGTCATCATTCTTTTGCAGTAAGACAACTGCTATCAAACTTGATGAGGAAAATGAAAAAACTTGGAAAGGATTTTGACAATCAGGGTTGATTAAGACTGGAGCTACCTGTAATGCCTCTTTAATTCTGGAAAATGATTCTTTAGCTTCCTTAGTCCAACGTACGCATTCTCCTTCTTCAACATATTAGTGATTTCTTTCAATATTTCTACGTAATTAGATACAAATCTTCTCAGGAACTTTATCTTTCCCATAAACTTTTGAATATCTTTTTTACTTTTGGGCAATCGCTGAATCTATCTTCACCCCTTCTCTAGAAACAATGTGTCCCAACAATTTTCCTTCCTCCAGAGCAAAAATTGATTTCTTGGGATTTAAAGAAAGTCCAAATCTTCTACATTTATCAAAATTTCTTTTCAAATGATCTAAATGTTCTTCATTAGATGTAGAAAAAACAGTAATATCATCCAAATATATTACTACAAACTTATCTCCGACAAAAGCGATGTCCATAGCCCTTTGAAATGTAGCTCCTACATTCATCAATCTGAAAGGCATTCTAGCATACATAAATGTTCCCCAGGGAGTTGTAAACATTGTTTTCTTCTGATCCTCCTTGTCTACAGCCACTTGGTTATAACCAAAAAATCCATCTAGCATTGACATTCTGAAATATCCTGTTACCTTTTGCAACACATGGTCCATTTTAGGCAAAGGATAATTATGTTTCAAATAAGCTCTATTTAGATTTCTGAAGTCAACACACAACCTTATTTCTCCATTTTTCTTTCTTACAGGTACTAGATTAGCTACCCAATCAGAATATCTGAGTGGGACTATGGTCTTAGCATCAAACAACTTCTTGACCTCCTTTTCAATTGATTGTAGAAGCAGAGGATTTATCTGCCTAAGCTTCTGTTTGTAGGGCTTAACCCCCTCCTTCAAAGGAATTTTATGCTGAATAATATTTACATCATAAGTTTTGAGATCTTCATAATACCATGCAAGGACATCAACATAATTCTTGAAAAGTTTAAGATACCTCTCTTGAAAATTAGGTGGAACTCTAGCATATAATTTAACTAACCTGGGATTCTCCTGAGTGCCAATGTTGTGATCTTGAATATGTTCATCCTGTGAGATTTTCCCTGGGTCCGCAGCCACATCATTGGAATTAAAAATCATTTCAAGAGGAACAAGTCCCTTTGGTAGAAAATTGTCTTTTAATTGAACGATCTCCTAATTTGCTATTGAATCCTTAAAACCACTGGCTCCTGCATTTTCTGTTGTCTCTTCTTCGTCTTGATCAATTTTTGCACCCTGAAACTCTTCAACCATAGTTAAAAACTCCTTAATCTGTTGGTCATCTTCAAAAACTTGCCAGTTCTTAACATTATCGGGAACATAAGGTCTGTGTCTCATTTCTACCTCATATCTTAATCTTGGATTAATAGGAGGCTTGAAAGTGCTAGCAGCTACATCCAACGAATCTGCCAATATATTTTCATCCATTGGAATGAACTGAATGTTAAAAGCTTCAAAGAAATTTTCAATCAAATCCCATACCTCATTTCTGTATGCTTGGAGTCTAGGATTCTTGGTTTGGCAGTGATCTTTTATTAGCTTAATAATTAGCTCTGAATCTCCATAAGCATAAATTGATTTGACTCCCATCTGTTTGGCTATTTGTAGTGAAATAATCTGTTAGCACTTGAAATTTCACCTAGGCTGAGATAGACAAATCTCAAGGCTACATCAAACCATTCAACCTCGTAGCTAGCCCTACGAGGCAGGAGAAGGCTCTCTCCGGTCAAACTCTGTGGATTTTTCAATAGGATGATTTGACCAATTAGAAACACTGATATTAGGCTAGTAAACTGATAAGGAGGTTTGATTTAAAGTTTTTGGGGTTTTTGGTGGCAATTGGAGGGAGTGCAATTCAGGGTGCGAGGATTGAGCTCAGGTTTTGTAGGTGGGTCTTTGGGGCAAGGTAGGAGTTTGTGCTGATGCCTTTAGCTGAGATGAATGATCAAGGAAGAAAAAAGAGAAGCTAAAGAGGACAAACAATGATTTTGAATCCTCTCTAGACAGTGGAAAACATAAACATTAAGCAAATTTGAAAGCTGAGCATGGCAAGCATGAATTCAAACTTTATCACTTCATTTGTTTAAAAAGCTGCAGTAAAGAAAGAGATGGAACACATAAAAACACTTACAATTACAATAAGAGAACACACCATCAACACAAGAGTCCACAAGAATCTCAATGATGTCTGCAAAACCCTGGTCTTCCTTTTCCTCAAATTGCAGAGATACAAGTAAAATATACATTAGGAGCTTTTCCCTCAAGAGTCCAACCTTCCAACCTCTGAAAATGATTGAGAAAATACATAATATAGGCAAGCCAACCTCTTCCCTTGCCTCTAGGGGTCAAGCTCATTATCCTAGGAGCTGTTTCAACCACTTCTAAACTAAGCACTACAAACTAGGCAATCAAAACAACTTGCCTCTATAAACTTGGAAACCAATTCATTCATTTAATTTTTACCCTTTTACATGAAAAATTCTTCTAGAAGAGTTAAACAAGAGTAAAAGTATCCAAAAAGTGTCACAATTACATCCATTAAGATCATCATTAACCTCAGAAAGTCGAAAAAGGTCAAAACTGGAATTTCTGGGCTGAACTAGTCAAATCTGGCAACATTTCCTCAAAAGGTCGCACACCTTTTCTCAAAGGGTCTCACACTTTTGCAGCTCTGTTTGGAGGCCTTTCCGTTATCAGAATTGGGTGTAGGATAGCTTGTTGGAAAGGTCTGCGAGTCTACTTTCCAACCCAACTGGAATTTTTGAATTTGGAGGTCATTTGCCCTGTAAAAACTTATTTCTCCCAAAACTGGTTTCTGCAACTCAAAAAAGGGGCAGAAAGTCAAATTTTGCATGCATTTTGACCTTTTGGAGGCCCAGAACTCGATGAAATTTATTACTAATGGATGAGCAAGTGTAACTTTTCATGCCAAATCCAAAAATACTGAGTTTTTTCCAAATGGAGCTACGATGAAAAAAGGTCTCGCCGGGGGGCGAGACCCTTTGAGAAGCCAAAACCTGTAAATTGCACAAAAAATTCATAAATGACAAAATTTTCTCCAAATTTCTTGAAATTTGGGCTGGGAGTCCCCAATCAAGTACCATGCTCAGTCAAAGAGGCTTTGGCCAAAATTTGGAGTGGATCGGGCGTTTTCCTTCGTTTTTGTGTTTTGGCCAACCGTCCTTGGAGCATTTTCATTTTGTCCTTGCAAACATGCATCCTCGCCCAATAGTGATTTTTCATGTTTCTCAACAGCTTCTTCTCTTGGTTGGCCTTAGCCAACAGCCGCTCCAAATGTGCATTCACCTGGATGAGCATGGATTCTCGCTCAGCAAGCAATGGATCACCGGGCCTCCTTCGGTTTAGGATTCGGTCACTACGAATCCTCCACCACTCATCAAGCACCTTTTCCTCCTCTAGCATTTGCATTTCATTTATAAAATAATATGGGAAAAAGGGATGAACCTATAAGTGTGAGTGAAAGGGAAAGGAGGGAAAAACCAAAGGGAAAAATAGCTTGAAACAACACAAAGCCTAGCACAGTTTGCTCATTAACATTGCAGCCACCTAATGTCCTTTCACTTGCATTATTTGAGGTTAAAATCATAGCATGAGGGCTTACATCCATCACCAACCTCCAAAACAATGTTTAAAGAGCCTACCTTGAACAAATTTGATGACTTGGAGGAAGATTGGGCAATTGTTTTGAAGTTTGCAGCAAAACAGCTCAATGGGTCTCGCAGGCTGCTCAAAAGGTCTCGCACCACCCAGAAGGTCGCGCCAGTTATATTTTTGCACTGTGGAGGGGCGCTCAAAAGGTCTCGCACTGCTCAGAAGGTCGCGCAGGCCTCTCAAAAGGTCTCGCACATTGGCAGTTCTGTTTGAAGGCCTTCCTGGTGTCAGAATTGAGCAAAAGTGGGCTTGTTAGAAATTTCTTTGAGTCTAGTTATCATTTTACCCATCAAGCAAATCATTTGGCCAACCAAGCTAGGAGAAAACTTGATTTTCCCAAGGTCACTTCAGAGGTGTCTTTGATTCTCCTGAGGCAATGGTATTCTTGAAATTTCTCTCAAACCATGACACCTGTGAAAAAAATGAAAGAGGTTTTTCTTCTTTGGCATGTTATGGACAAAAACCTCTCTCAGTTTTCCAAAATTCATCTTTTACTGCTCTGAAACATCATTTTAGTGCGACTTGCCCCGATGTGTGAAACAAGGAATTTTGTCATAATGAAGCGAAATGAAGGGGATAGGGGGCTTCTAAATTCTTGGGGAAATTTTTGGGAGTAGGGAGGGATGTTAGGGAGTAGGGGAAAGTGGAATCTCAGAGATTGAGTGAGGGGAAAGGGTCCAAAAGGGCAAAACACAGCCCCAACCTAGAAAATTGCCAAGTTGTAGCTAGAAACTAGGGTTTGTGGAAAAATGAGGAATTTGGCGGATCTAAGGGATGGGAAGTGTTTTATAAGGTACTTTAAGGATAGGGGAAGGTGTATGAACATCTGGATACAAGTTTTTGCTGATGATTTGACCGTCCAAGAGAAATTGGCTTCAAAACCCTAGGAGAGGGAAATGAACTTGCCTGGGCACAACTGAAGCATGAATAAGGTATAAAATGACTCATTAGACACTGACATGATAATGAAAACCCTATGAATGATGATAGGCTCAGCTGAATGATGACATGGACTGACATTTGGGTAAACCCTAGACCTAATGCCTAGTGACCAAATTTTGCTTGAAAACTCATTGAAATGACAAAATTTGACCTTGACACTTCAAAATCACTTTGTAAGAGCATGTTTGATCACTGGAGGCAGGCTGTAAAGACTGACACTAAGAGCACCAAAGCTCAATATGTCACTAGTGGAGATTTGAATTTGGGTGGGGAGGATAATAATCGTTTCGCCCAACCACATGAGATAACCCGAATTGACTCTTATAACTAGATGATACTACGACACATCCCATATTCATTAAATACCATCAAGTAGAATCCCTTTCATCAATGTCTATGACAAAATATGTATTTGAGGTATCCAAAAAGTTTTAAATGTTTGTTCCTTTTGTACTCTCCCAAAATCCTTTATTCCTTGAATATATCAAACACCTTGTTAGTTATATTCCAATGAATTTATTTGGGTTATTGCATATACATATAAATGATGTTGAATGCAAATGATAGTTTAGATAATGGTGTTGAGAAATCTATAGCGCAATGATTACAGTGATTTCTCTTTACTTGATAACTGCTTGTGATGTTTTTTTACTTATTAGCTTTGTTACTTATTATTATATGTGTGTATCATCAAACAACTACCAAAAAATAGAAGAACAAGAACACAAAATATAGTCTGCAAGCCAAGGCCAAAACCTCTCCACTTGAGAGGAAGACCCACAAATTCTCTTCTTTTATTTATAGATTCATTCTTCAATTGATGAATTCCAAGACCTTAAAACTAACTCCAATACCCTCCAAGACCAAGACCAACCTCTCCGTATGATGTGCTAACCTTGATCCAGTCGACACCAATAAAATATGTTCCAGTAGCAACTCTTCAACCTCCAGCTGTTTAATTTTGGCCTCCACTGCAGATCTGAAATTTTGGCCCTGAACAATTGTTGCTGCCACATGTGTGAGATTTGATCTACCTTTTGAGTGTTCCTTTGACCCTTGATTGCCTTTCCCTCACTTCTGGAGCTTGAGAATGACCCTTGGTGACATTCGCTTAAACTACTTGCCTTTTTTTCTCTAAGATCAAACTTGTAGATAGAAACCCTAGTCCTCCTTAGCATGTGGAAAAGAGAAATAGCCCAAACAAATATCTTCTTCGTCCTCTTCCTTCTTCATTGCCTTCTTCTTCCTTCTTATTTGCTAGAATGAGAGATGAGTGAATGTGTCTCAAGGAGAATGAGTTCCCTCCTATATATAAGCTCTTCAAGGTGGACATGGCTCTTCCTTTTAGGCCGAATTGCTAGATGCTAGGACACCTTGGTCTTGGAGGGTATCTGGATGCTTTTTAAGACAAAAATAATTTTCTTTATAAGTTACAATGTGTCTGATGGGGTCTTCAACTTATGACATTGAATCTTTTGACTTCTTGACCTAGGACAAACCCTAGAAGCACTCAATGGATGCTTAACCTATAAAATAAAAGACCTTGAGCATGAAACCCATGATGCAAAAATAACAATAATAATTTTCTTTCATTTTACACTTTACAAGAATCTGAAGTACATTTCATCTTTATGAAGACCAAACCTAGTTACACATTTTTTCAACACTCCATATTAACTAGGCAGGTATTCATAAATGCTACATGGGCATTCTCAATCTGAAGAGATCTCATAAGAAGAGTTAGATTGGTAACCCATATGTTTAGCATCATACCAACCAACATTGTCACATAGAAAGGCCTTGACTAACAACTCTATCTCTCCACAAGATCATAGCACAATGTTGGCAAGACAAATGATTTATAGACACCATCATCATTGTCTCTCAAGGTACATACTCCACCCAGGTGTTCACAGAGTATGACTTGCTTTTGACTATTCTTATCTTGGATAGCCAGTCCTTAAAGAATATTGGTCCACGAATACTCTTTTCTTGGATTCCCTACCTCATCCTCAAAGAGTATCAAATGGAAGATGCTTACCCAATCCTCCATTATGTTCTCCCAAGTGAAGACAAGTATGATGTGCTTATCTCTCCCTCTCAAATAGGGAGGATACATCAACCCAACCAAGCTTGTCTCTCAAATACACAAGCTTCTTATTAGGAATGGATTTTGTCAATATGTCAACTACCTGCTCATCAGTGGAGATATATTGTAGCTGCAACACACCATCTTGTACTTGCTTTCGAATGTAGTGATAATTTTTGTTGATATGCTTTTTCTTTACATGAAACACTGGGTCTTCAGACAATCATATACAACTGGTGTTATCACAATGTATCACTATAGGGTTCATGGGTCCTTCAAATAGGTCAGATAACAACTTCCTCAACCATAACACTTCTTTTCTTACTTCACAGGATGTAATGTATTCTGCCTCAGCACTACCCAAAGCAACTGTATCTTGCTTTCTGCTCATCCACGAGACCATGGAGGATCCTAAACTGAAATAACCTCTTATAGTGCTCCTTCCATCTTTCTCACTACCTCACCGGTCAGAATCTGAATATCCAATCAGGTGGACGTCATTCCTCATATCGTACTTTAAGCAACAGTGGATGGTTCCTCGCAGATATATCAGAATATGTTTTGCGACTATCCAATGATCATGCTTCAACTCCACTTGGAATTGATTGATAACATTTACTACAAATCATATGTCTGGTTGAGCATTCACCAAGTACATCAGTGAGTCAATCGGTTGTCTATACTTGGAAGGATCCATCGGAATTGATTCAGAACTCCTTATCCTTTTCAAGTTTGTGATCATCAGATTTGTCATTGGTTTGCAATCCATCATGTCAAACCTATTCAACATCTTGATCACATACTTCCCTTGACCCAGGTAAATCTCATTAGGTCACTTTTAGTCACAAATAGTGATGCATCAACCATAGATCCTTCATGTCAAATTTTACTGCTAGTTGCTTCTTACATTCTTCAATTTGACCTTCTACACCTATCAATAGAAGATCATCTACATACAAAAGAATGATTACCGGTTCACCCTTCACAACCTCAATATAAAGGTTCAGATCAAAAAAACTCTTTGTGAAGCCTAATCTATGAGAGTATGCATCCATCCTAGCATATCATGCACTTGGTGTTTGTTTGAGGCCATATAATGAATTCTTCAATCTACAAAGATGTGCCTTTCTGTCTTTAACTTCAAATCCAAAGGGTTGTTCTATATAGACTTCCTCATCAATTGTGCCATTCAAAAATGAAGTCTTGACATCCATATGGTGGATGTTCCATCCCATCGATGCTGCCAAAGAGACGTATAGTTGTATACCTTGTTGTCAGAGAAAATGTCTCTTCATAGTCGATGCCTTCAAGTTGAGAGAAACCCCTAGCTACAAATATTGCCTTATACTTGTCAATACTTCCATCTGCTGCATGTTTGATCTTATAGATCCATTTGGAAGTTACCAAAAATTTGTCTTTGGGTCTATGCACGATCTCCCAAACTCCATTCTTCATTATCGATTGATATTATTCATTCATGGCATCCTTCCATTCTTGATGATTTCCAACTTCTTCGAAGGTGGATGACTTTGCTTCTATTAGTTTTGTCATGTAGGCTGCATACCCAGAATATCATTTGGATTTTTTTCTTTCCCTGAATGTGCCTTAAGTTGCTCCATGAACTTCTGCATCAAGTAGTGTTGATTTCAACCAATTAGGTCTCTTTCTTGATTTGAGGATGACCATAGGTTGAATAGGTTCACTGGGACCTTCATATTAATAGAGAGATTCTTCTTCTTCCCTGTTAACTTCTTCTTCAAATACTGAATTTTTTTCATCATCAGAGTCCATGGGATGTTCCTTTGATTTCTTGAATGCAATACTTTCATCAAATATGACATCTCAATTGACTTCTATATGATGTCCTTCTTTTATGTAGACTCTATAGGCCTTGTTGAAATTTGGTACCGGAGGACAGGTGGTTCCCTAAGGCTTTGATCTTTGGCCTAGGGAAAAGTGTCCATAAGAATTTAATTTTTCTCCTATAGTAACTTTATAATTTTTATAAAGTTAAATCTAATTTAAAAGTGACTTTAAGTGATAAAGTTACTAAAGT
>APFE030215811.1:0-10534 GCA_000404065.3 Pinus taeda
GCTTATCTTGATTTTTGGTCTTTGGAGGCATGACTGTATCAGTCAAAAATAAGAGGAATCAAGTGAAAGACAAGAAGGAATTAATCAAAGGAGCTTACTAAGAAATAGTTTGGATAATGAATTGTCAGGTGAAAGAAACAGAGGTTTGTGTACTACCAATTATTTGTCTTGGTCTAGTCACGAGAAATGTTCTGAAAACAAGCGTTGAGTAGAATGTGTCAATTTGCAAAGGATAAGCAATGAAAAAGGGAGGAGAATGATGGTTTCAATAGGATTTTTAAACATTGTTGCGAACGTTCCATTGAAAGTGGCGTGGGACTGTTCGGCTTGAACGGTTACCTGGGAATGCATTCAATTGGCTAACAGTTAGGCGACCTGGCAAGAGGTGAGAGGCAGAGGAGTCGTGGTGGGGACGTGGTAAGGCGAGCGAGGGGATGTTGGTTTCAGATGGGGTAGAAAGCGGTAAAGGCAGGATGGAGAGGGGGGGCCGAAGAATAATGTGGGCCATGGATTGTGAGTGAGGGCAGATCCTGATGCTCTGACAGTGTAGATGGTTAACTACATATGAAAAAGGATATTTGTGCATATGTGCTTTATGTTTTGCTTTTTGTGACTTGGGATAAAGATTAAATTTAAAACATGTAAAGGCACTTTTATCCCCCAGCGCATACTTTTATTTTTAGCATATGATCAAAACTTTGGATAAAATATGACATAGGAAAATATTTATCAAACCATCTAATCTACCTACCCATAACTAGACTAACATTTTTTATTCTTCAAAAGGGTGCACTTAGACTAGAAACCCCACATTATTTTCTTTTATACAAAATGAAAAATTATCTATACTATCCCTTATTTCTTTTATTGATTAAGATTAAACAGTTGAATCAATGTCATTTTCTACCTAACTATTGATTTACCCAGATTAAACTGTTGGGAAAATCTTTATTCTCTAACCTAATTTACAGAAATTCAAAGGAGTTTAATCATGATTACAATGTATGATCAAACAAGTAGCTAGATATTGTGGCATTTTGAATCAGCTACATAAAACCTTTATTTTTCAATGTGAAGCAAAACTATCTGAGTAATGGCATTTAGACTTGCAACACTTTCAGTATTTTTTTTTTCTTTCTTTCTTTTGGTGGGGTTCAATCTTTTCTTCTTTTTCAATATTCTTGTTTTTTCTCTTTTTCCTTATTTATACCCTCTTTTTATTTTTTATTTTCTTTTTTCTTTTATTTGGAAATCATTAGCAGATTAACAAGTATTTACAACATAAGATTCTTGAGATACAATATTCAACTATCTTGAGATCCTATAAATTATAAGACCCTAACACACAACATGTGGGGAAATTTCCAAATATCCCTCTTGTCTCAAGTGGAACCCAAGTGAGTGGATCCCAACCTCACATGGTTGGAGTGAGTCAACCTATTAGTGGTATTCCTAATCCCATGGAATCATCTATTCTAGCTGGAGCAAGTAATGTCCAGTATCAACAACCTTATTCTGCCCCGATACCCCATGAAACCTGGTCAAAATCCTATTGCCGGTGCATATGATCAATTCCCAATTGGAACTTATCAGTACCAACAATAAATTCCTCAAGGAATTGTTCAACAACAACCTTTACAGTAGCAGGGGCAACCTTTGCAACAATTTTAACATCCTTTGCATCAGCAAGGGCATTTTTTCCAACAACCGAATCAACCCTTATATCTACAAGGACAACCATTGCAGTAGCAAGGTCAGCCCTTGCAGCAACAAAACCAACCTTTATATCAACAAGGTCAACCCTTTCAACCATAAGGTCAACCCCTGTAGTAGCAAAACCAACAGTTTTATCACCAGGGTCAGCAGTTGCAACAACAACCTTATAATCCATATGTTGCGCAAAATTTTTATGCACCTTATGGTTCTCAATGGCCTATGGAAGGTCAATATCAACCTTACCCTGGTCAAAACCCACCTTTGTGGGGGAAGAATCAGGGAAAATTAAGTTCCTTATGGTCAAAATCTGTCATTTTGGGGGCAAAACCCATACCAACAAGGATGGAATCCGAAAATTGGGCTTTATCATAGACCTTACATGCCTTTCAACCCGCAATTGTCATTTCTAATGACGTTGGAACTATCGAATGTCTCAAGGCTCACTAATGATCCCATACTTCACTCACCTTATTGGCCTCCGATTCCCACTAAGATTCTTTTGTGGCCACCAACAACCCCCCCTTCTTATTTAGTGTTATTACTAATACTAAACAAGTGGGGACCCTTAGTCAAAAATTTAAAAAAAATGAATTAGTGCTTGTATTCCCTTTTTAATAAAACTTACCATCATAAAATTAGGAAAATACCTTTGAAAAATCTAAAAAGTCTAAGTTTCATGATGAGGAAATACAAAATCACTCCTTAAGAAATATCGCATCGCGAAAAGGATAACAGGACGCCTCCTTACTACCCAAACTATGAGATTGCGAGATTGCAATGCGACATTTCATATCAAAAAACATATATATCGCATCGCATGCCTTAAAACACACTTAGCTGGAAAACCGCAGAAAACGTCGATATGCGATGATGAATATCGCAAAATCGCACCTCGCAAGAAATACATTAACACGAAATGAGTACATACAACGAAAATGCGATATTGCGACCATGCGTTATTGCGATATTGCAATATTGCGATAGAGCGGCAAAGCGATCTTACGAAAGAATAAAAGAGTGACAAAGCGATCTTATGAAAGAATAAAAGAGCGATACTACGATATTGCGATCTTGCGATAATGCGATACAGCGATCTGCAATATTGCTCGCTCCATCGCAAAATCTTTCGACTCACTATTCGAGAAAGCTTTTTCCATAAAAAAAGACTTGGTTATGCGCTTTAATGCTGATTAATGAGTTAGTTGCCAGCTTTTAATAAAATATGGTTTTGTGTTTATCGAAGAGCCAGTTCACGTAAGGTGGTATATTTTTGCATATCTTCAGCGTTTAAAACTTTCCCGTCACTATTCCTTATCATTACTCTCACCTCACTTTCAAATTGCAGGAACGAAGAACAAAGAACTATACAAAGCAGTATACAGGAAACTATGGGGAAGAAAGGCAAGGCTCCGATGTCTAAAGATAAAGAGACGGCGCCCTTGTACACAGACACCGCATGCAAAAGAGACGCGGGTATCTCCACTTGGGAAGGCATGTATAATCTACTAAAGGAAGAGAATCCCAAGGTAATGGAGTTTACAGCTACTATGGGCTCACATAATTTTTCTAAGGCATCAGTTACAGATTTAGCCTGTTCGTTCCTAGACCAGATAGCAGCAAACCCCAAAATTCTTCCCTACATAGATATGGTGAAAAGGGTACTGGACAGCGTTGACATCACAAACAGACACTTTGGGACTCAGGGTCAAGAATTTAAGGAATCATTATTTTCACAAAATTTCAAGTTTTCATCAACTAAAATAAAGCACGCAAGAGGTGAAAATCACACCAAGGAAGCCCGTATCAAGAAACGGAGGCAGTTTACGATGCGTGATTAGCGGCGCTAATCGCTAGGTAAAACTTATCGAAATGGAAAGCTTCTAATTGCTTAGTTACCTCTAAGCCCCAGAAATTCGGAAAAAGTATGTTAAAGATAAAAGGTAAAACTTGAATCCGAAAATCAACAGTAATGGTCAGAAATATCCTCAAAGTATTTAGTGAAACCACACAGCCAGTATATTACACTCAAAAGCATCATCAATTCTACCGAAAAGATAGCGCCAGCTCTTACTGATTCCATTTTTACAAGCACAGTTAAAGGTTAAAGTCGACCAACCAACTCCTTTCAAACAAATGCTAAATGCTTGTGATCTTAAGGAGCAAATACAGAAATAGGTAGATGTTAGATTTAATTTTAGAAATAGTTTTGCTTTATTTTTGCCTAGAAAAAGGACGGTCATTTAAACCGTATCCTATATTTTTGTAAATAGTTATTTTTAGATGTAGTTAGTAGTATTTAAACCCTTCTCATGCATTTAGAGAAGGATCCAGAAATTTATCAAAAACTTGTCCTCAGAACATGCACTTTTGCACCCTCCGAGGAGGTTTTGGTGAATGAATGGAACAGGGTTTACTGATTTTTGCATCTGATATCTGCTACTGATGTTGCACTTTTGTACTCTTAGTTGATGTCAGATTGAGAAGAGATAAATCGTTATCACTTGAAGCTCATGAGTAGAACTAGTTATAAATGGTACATCTATCTCTTAACTGTTTCTATCTCCTATGTTAGAGTGATATTTAAGCTTAGTTGTTTACATGTTAATGCTTGAATGCCTGAGTTATCATTTGGCACTTTTGTATGGTGATAGCTATTTATTTATGCTTGATATGTGTACAACTTACTATGCGATATGCTTCTCACAACTATTTCGTCTAACTTTTTATGCGAAGTAGTTCATCTATATTGAATTATTTTCTTATAACAGTTTAATGATCTTTATTACCAATTGTTATTTGAAATCATTTTAGATCGCATAACAAAAAAATATTACCCCAGATTAGTATAGATATTAGATGTTGCTTTTTTAGATACAAATTAGATTAGAATTAGAAGTATATTATCTCATTTAGAATATTTTAAAGCCAAAAACACCAATCAATCTTACACACACACAATTGGGAAACTGATCCCATTATCCTAGTCGGACTCACCATACCAAATGGAAAAGGAGCTGCCAACCAAGGTCAGGACTAGGTGGGTATCCCCCTTTTTGTAGACCTGATTTTCGGGGCTTCAACACGTTCCCACCACCTGCGAGGAGTAGCTGCCACTTCTCTACTCTGTAAATCAAATTATCTCTATTTCCCTCTATTTGTTGTTGTGTGGATAACCCACTTTATATTTTGGTGGGTGGATTCCTTCATAAATAAGGTAGTTTCAACAAAGGACAAGTTTAGCAAGTGGTTTGTTTCAACAATCGACATACTAGTTCGAAGAAAACTCATGGTTGTTTCCAATAGAGGGTCTATTGCTTGGAATAGTATGAAGGTAACAAGTCAGTGAAAAAAGGAAAAAACTCCATGAAAAGAGTTCACAGACCATTTTCCGTTGAGTCCATTGAACCGGTGTAATAATATAAAGAATTAGTGCTTTACTCATTAACCATTGGAATAATATAGGGAACCAATGCATTTCCCTGAACCCAATAGTTTTATCACCGATGGCCATATTATATCAGCATCGGAAATGGAAATTGGAGAACCATGGATGGTTCTCCATAACGGTCAGTACACTATGCGATGGGCAATGTGTGAACCGACAAAATCGACAGAACTATTAGCTACAACCCATAACCGTATCACATCTAGGGTTCACCGCAATTTGTAATTAGTGGAGCCAAGCATTAACATATATATGGGGCTCTACAACGTGTGATACATTATTGCAATATCACCATCAAAACACTTACTACTGGGGGACGATTATATAACCATTGTTGCTTGAAATCTCTGATTGTGATTATCGCATTGCAACTCGCTACACTAGGGGTTGATTTCCTTAATGTCTTGATGCCTATGATATGTGATTATGATATCACAATTGTAACTCAGTAGTATTGGGGTCGAATTTCTTTAACTGCAGACTATTCCTTCTACAATATGTGAAATACGGGGCGAAGGGCAGACATCCAATTGGCGCTTCCTGATTCATTGAAGTTTTGCCGCGTCATTTTTCTTCCTGTCATCACTCCAAGTAAAACTTGAGCACTGACTTGCCCTAACTTCTTCATATGATCTCAGATTTGAGTGTTATTCACATCGTTCAAATTAGGATGAGGAGCACTTGGATCTGAAGCTATTTTTATCAAGATTCTACAACTTTGAAGTTTAAGCCTTTTTACCATGCCACTGGTACATTTTAAAGAACCACCGGCATCAATCCTTCGTGACCAATCCTCCTACATTTGTCCTCCTAGATCCTCCCGGATCAGTAATAATTCCTTCAGATCCAAGGATGGCCTTTTCGAATGATCGATTATGCCTTTCAGGTTGACGAATGCCCCCAAAATGTTCATGAGTCTGATGGAAAACATCTTGCAACCCTTCACCAACACATTTGTGGTGGTGTATTTGGATGACATTTTGATCGTCAAAGAGTGTTGGGAAGACCATCCTCACCATGTTCGACATGTCCTCGAAACACTACAGTAACAAAATTTTGTGCCAGTTTGGAGATATACACTTTTGGTATTACCCAGGTTCAATATATGGAGTGCATCATTGATGAACAAGCTTTGCATGTGGACCCAACAAAAAGAGAAGTCATTTGAGATTAGCCAACCCCAACCACTCTAGAAAAACTTAGTATCCTTTTCGTTGTTGCCAAATTCTACCACAAGCTGAGCTTGGGGTACTCTCATGTCACTTGGCATTTGAGTTAAGTCACCAAGGCAGGAGTGAAAGAAAAGTTTGTTTGGTATGAATTCCAATAGAGGGAATTTGTCGAGTTGAAGCATGACCTATGCTCACCACTAGTGCTCAAATTACCATCCCTGCAACAACCATTTCAGATCAAGAAAGATGCCTCCGACTATGTTGTTGTTGTAGTTCTTACTCAACAAGGGAATCCTATGGCATATCACAGTGAGACACTTTCAGACATAGTCAAGTAACCCCAAGGTCAAACTATGCAGAGGTAAGGATAGTTGGAGGGGCTTTATAGCACATGTTTATTTTTACACACAAGAAAATGTAGCAGAGTCCTTATTGGTGGCTTTAAACAAAAGAGGATGAACTGAATTGGCGTTGACATAAACGCAATGGAAGTGTTTTTTATTGCTGCAGGAGTAGCCCACATAACAAATAAGCTCACTACAACAATCCTATGAGGTGCATCCTGACGAAATGGTAAAGGATTGTGAAATATTTCAAATCCCTTTAGCAATCATCCAATATTATTATAAGGTAGGCATAAGTGTTTGAACACAGTGCAACAGAGGCTTATCATTGGTGGAAATACTTAGGCAAGAGGTCTCCACATAACATCTTAAATAGTAAGCTCAATCATGGAGGAAAGGATCTGAGAAGATTTCAAAGAAAAGAGCAAAGGAGTGCCGACCTGAAAAAGATTTAAGGAAAATAAGCCTAGAGCCATGAAAAATTGAAAAAGGGAAATATGGTGAAAACGGGCCATGGGACCCTTCTCTCTCCTCTTTGGTAGAACAAAAGGTGTCATAGTTTTATTAGATCTCAGGAGTAATGGTGGTTTATGATGTCACCATGGCATGGTCCAATCAATGCTAGATGCATAGGAAGCATATTTGATGTTATTGGTTACACAAATGGCCCATTTCTTAGTGACGCATGCAGTAATGACAAGCTGACACATGGCACAAGTGACCGCATCATGATCCCATCCCACTCGTCAGACCACATAAGATTACAGAGAAGCAAACAAAGGAATTATCAGTAAGAGGAATTGGCCTAATGAGGCTTGTGTGAGAGCTTACTAAGATTGGGAGCAATGTTGCTGGTTCATAGATGGAATATCATATCCCTCCATGATATGTAGGGCTACAAAAAGAAAATTCGAAGGACTTCTTAATGGAACAAAGTGGATGTGTTAGGAAATGGTAGAGGGTAAATGCTAGAATAAAATTAGGCAGTGAGTGAACAATGACATTGATCCATAAACCACCATGGATATTCCACTGGAAAATTCGTCACAGTAGATCTGGTAATATTATATTAAAAATATATGATTCTACACTATTACCATTTTATTTAATTTCTAGATCTATAAAATTTAACTATTATTAGTGCATGCATGTAAAAGTAAACCAACTATAAAACTAGAGAATGGCCAAATAAGCTCACATACACATAAGACATAAGATATGCTCTCTGGGAAACCCTTTCAAGAGAGAACCCAATAGGAACGTGAGGTTGCTTCAATATCTTTCTTTGTCTCGAAATATGGTTGCAAATATAAAGAACTAATGTATGTGGCTCATGGTCTTCTACAGTTATAATATCATCTCTACGTGCTCTACCCCCTATCGATCCTTCCTATATTTTCTCAACTATATAACAAAATTATTTCAAAGGAATGAAATTCCTCTACCTCCTAAATGTCTTGTTATAACATAACTCGATAGCCTACTAGTGGTTAAGGTTCAGTACAAAAACTCTTAACTAGAGTTACAAAATAGACTCTTCTAGAGTCTTCTACATAAAAATCACATGGCTATCCCATTTTACATGAATGATGGGGGCTGACATGACATGCTCCTGAACTATAGGTGCGAAAACATGAGGGTCAAAATCTGAGTGACATAAATTTTGCATATAGACTCTGACTGATGTGATTCTTGCACTATTAGAAATATTTCTTTGCGTACAATAGCATGAATAGGTGTAGCACTCGGGTGGAAACTTTTTTCCCCCAAAAAATTTTGTTTTATGCCTCAAAATGCTCCCATAAGGTTTCAAACTCCATTTTGCGAAACTAGGTCCCACATGTAAAACACTCCCATTAGCTGATTCCTCCACTTTTTCCACTCCAAATGCATCGATATGTATGAAAAACAATATAACAATCCAGTTTGGATAAGGAATTAAATTAATACAGGTGTCACCTATAGCTAGGTTTGCTAAGATGAGGTAGATGATTTAAAAGGAGTCACAAATGAAAGGGGCGAGTAAGGGGGCTCCTGTCTTAGCACCAACGAGAAAGGAATATGCAACAGCTAAAGACCAAGGCTATGGAGGAATGATTAATGAAGATAATAAGCCTTCAGAGCCCTCAAAAGGAATAAGTGACCGATGAATTGAGCCAGTGATGACAAGACCTAGTCCTATTGTGTAAAATAAAACAGGTGTTGAGAAAAAGGAGATAAAGACAAATATAGCATAGATATAAATTTAAAACGACCTCCATACAGGTGGTTTTGGAAACACTTTTAGGAAAATGGGGTATAATTTAAATGAGGGATAGAGAGATATGTTGGCATTATTTTTAAAACACTCAGCCCAATACAATTTTTTTTTAGCAGTGGTGATCAATAAAAGGATTTGGGCCATAACGAAAGGCCTTGAATATTTTAGTCGACAACTGAATGTTTTTCATTAGTGAAACAAGTTGGCATCTTTTGATAAGTGATAGTTTAGTGTTGGAGTTTGAAATCTAATCCAAACATATGAAATTAGTGGAAAATGCGTGAAATATTTGACAGAAGCTAAGAGGAAGAGTTGGTAGTTTTGGCAAATCCAGAGTCTCATAAAATAGGAAAGCACTACTAAAACTTGTAACTCACCAAAATTGAGGAAGATGACAATTTAACTTAGAATTTAGACGAGTAATATGTGATGAGTAAAAGAATACTTTAGGAGACGAATTATCAGACTAACCTAAATAGGACAAATGAAAAAATTATAAATTTATGCAAGCATCAAAGAAAAGTTAACGAAATATGAATTCCAAAAGTATCATTCCAAAATTATTTAAAATCAGAATTTGTCTAGAAAAGTTTTTATGTGAATCAATGTATGTAGATGAGAGGTTGAAAGTTGTTGGTGCAACATGATGCATGATGGTGGTATGCATCAAAGGTGAGTCAAAGATGAAGGTTGATATCTAATAGATGAATGATGAAATGATGATTTGCTCTTTCGGTCATCGATTTTGTTGATGCACAAGGTGATGGTGTTTTTATTAGTAATCACAGATTGCTAAAGGTGTTTGTAAGGTATCTTTTGTCAGAAGTTGTAGAGACATATGTTTTTATGTGGTAAAATGTTTACTGGTTCTAGTTTGAAATATATGAAAGATGAATAAAGAGGACCAATAAGTGGTTGCATGCATATCAATGGTAGTAGAACCTTCTAGTGGGTGTTGGAAAATTCTTAAGGGCAATATTCCCTTTCAGTGGTAGATGATAAATGAATAGGGTATATATCCCTCTCAAGAGAGTCTAATAGATGAGTAGGGGTAGTAGTCCATTTCATTGAAGACTAATAAATGAGAAAGAATAGAAGTTCCTTTTAGTAGTAGCTATTAAACCTACAAGTACTAGGAAGGTTGTTGTCTTATCTATATCTCATGTGGTTCATGATTCTTTTTCTTTACATGATTAGGTTTTGTTGTTTATCGAAGAATAATTTCTAAAGTGGTTGAAAAGTATAATTTGTAAACAATTGTATAATATGGGTGCAGTATTGATTCGCCACCACACCCCCACTCTAAGTAGTGTCATGGTTTTCATTACTTGTAACAATTGGTATCATAGCCAATGTCCTTTAGAATCAACTTAACAATTGGAAGGAAGATCAGGGATCATGGAGAACTATGACTATATCACCTCAAATGGAGTTCCATTTTTGAATGGATTAAGTTATACAACTTGGAAGGTAAGGATGATAATCTATTTTAATGATATTAATTTTGATGTATGGAAATCTATGGAGAATGGAGTAATATATGATAAGTTTAATAAAAAAGCCAAGAAAAAATCATGCAAGGTTTGTCTAAGTCAGA
>APFE030215811.1:12981-31944 GCA_000404065.3 Pinus taeda
TAGGCACTATTATGAATGTAATCCTAGTTGAGGCTCAATGTAATAGGGGATTACTTCTTTAGTGACTCATTTTTACTAGCATACATTGTCTTAGGAAGAGATCCATATTGACCACTTGAGGTAGAGATTGACAGTAATTAATAATTTTCTTTAAAATCACTATTCTATACAAGACAGAGAAGAAGCTCCTTAGATTAGATCAGAGGTACCTGTGGTTTTCAACATAACAATAAGTAGGTGTTATATCTGTAGGATTAGAATGATAGAGGGAGATTTTCAAAAGGAGGATCATGTTAATATATTTGTCTTTGATGTCAAAGGGGAAGATTTTTCTTATCAAACAAGAGATGGAATCATAGATAAGGACCCGAAGTAAAACTCACGGAGACACATCGACAAGGAAGAAGAGAAAAATAAGTAGACTTGCATTTGCTTGATCATTAGTGATTTTATATTTTTTTATCTTAGTGTTGTCATCAATGGCAAAGCAAGAGATTGTTGGAAATATGTTTTCATTGATGGTAAATGAAAAGAATGGAAACTTCAATTTAATTAATCATGGTGCTTCAATTGATGGTATTGGATGGAAATAGATGGAAAATGTGTAAAAGAATGCCTCAAAAGATTAGGTTCTAGGCACAGGAAGATGGATGAATATCAACATGGATGATTAAGGTGCAAAGTCTTTGGAGGTATTTCATGTATATAATATTATTTTAGATGTAGATGGAACCCACCTAGATGGGTAGTGATATGGAAGAGCTTTCTGATGTTATGTGGAAGTATGGATACCACCTCCTAGTTTAAAAGATAGAGCCACTGAAATTCAGTTAACTCCAAGGTTAGATTGTGCAAAGGGAAAGTTACTTGGAGGTGCTTTGGAGCACATGCTTAGTTTAGAAAACCTCCAAATGTAGTGAAGTCCTTAGCGAAACATGGAAAAAACATCATTGGGCTAACTTCGCATGACAACAATCTAGCAGAATCATTTTTTGTTGGTGTAGGAGGAGCCCACATAATACGTAAGCCAACTACAATGACGTTGAAGGGTGCACCCTAAAAAATGGTAAAGTACCCTAGAAGATTTTAAAACCCTTAATTTATCAGCCATGGTTCCTATAAGGTGGGCATAGGTGGCCTAACATAGACCAACATAGCCTTATCATTAGGTTAGAGACATAGGGGGGAGGCCTCCACATAATAGATCAACCCGTAAGTTTAAGCCTAGAGGAAATGACCATAGAAGATTTCATGGTATAGTGAAAAAGGAGTGCCAACATTGAGAATATTTAAGAAAATAAGTTAAGAGCATTGAAAATTATAACAAAGGAAATATGGCGAAAAACTAGTTGTGAGACCCTTCTCTCTCCTCTCTGATAAAAGGATAGATGTCATATGTTTATTGGCTCTTAGGAGATGGGGATGGAATAAAATATCAGCTTGACATTGTCTAACCAGAGGTGGAAAGATGGCAGGGATATTTTATTTTTGTGGGTACCTGAATGGCCCATTTTTTAGTGATAGGTGGACCCATGATAGGTTGACATATGTCACATGTGATGTCAACATGACACCATCCCACTAGTCATAGCCTAGAAGGTTAAAGACAAGTGCACACATGAAGCATTAGGATGGAGGCATCGAGCTCATGAGGCTTTTGTTGGAGATGAATAAGCTTGAGAGCAATGTTATTGGTTAACATAGGTATAAAAGGACCCTGCTAGGACAACTAATCCCACAAAATAAAATTTAGAGGAATTTTTAATGAATTAAAGTGGAAGCGCATGGTAGCAGTAGTGGGAGCTAATATATGTGAGACTCATAACAAGAAGTCAACAATAATTGAGATAGAAGTAATTCACACTCTTCCTATAAATATGCCCACTAGGAGGGGCTTAAATATTTAAAAGGAGGAACAAATCAAAACACCAAATAAGAGGGCTATTGGCTTAGTGTGAGACACAAAAGCATATGTAGTAGTTAAATACAAAGAGCACAAAGGAGTGATTAATGAATAGAATAAGCCCTCATAGGTGTAAACAGGGATAAGCACTTAAAGGCTCAAGCCAAAGCTCATGGTACATGGTCATATGGCAGAAAAACAAACATGAGCCAAGAAAAAGGAGTTGAATAGAAATATGATGGAATTGAAAACAATAATATAATATAAAAATAGGTCACACATAAGTGTATTTGTAATACTACTAAGAAGTTGAGCTATAATTTAAATGAGGGTCCTGAATGTATGTTGGCATTGTTTTTAAAATGCTTAGCCTAGCTTGAAGTTTGTTTGGCAGTGGTTATTAAAATGCTTTGGGCCATTCCCAATGGTCTTGTATGGTTGAGTCTATAGCTTAATGTTTTGCATGAATGAAAGGATTTAGAAGCTTTTGATAAGTGATATTTTAGTGGTGGAGTTTGACAGCTAAGCCAAACATAAAAAAAAAGCGGAAAATGCATGAAATAGACAGAAACAATAAGAGGAAGATTTGAAATTTTTCACAAATTTAGAGGCTTCCTAAAAATATAAAAGAACTGCTAAATCTTGTAACTCACCAAAATTCAAGAAGACAAGAGTTTAAATCAGAATTTATCGAAGTAACAGGTGAGGAGTAAAAGAAGAGTTGAAGAGAAAAATTAGAACACTAAAGTGAAAAGGGCAAAGGAAAAAATAAGAAATTGATGCAAGCATCAAAGAACAAGTTAACTAAAGATCAATTCCAAAAATATCAGTCCTTGAATATGTAAAAATGTAATTTGAGTAGAAAATTTGTTGAGTGGATCGATATGTGTACAGGTGAGGTTGATCTTTTTTGTTGTAGCATGATGCATGGTGGTGGTATCCATCAAGGATTAATAAGAGATCAAATTTGATATCTGATATGTGAATGATGAATTTGTAATTAGTTCTTTTGGTGATTGATGCTACTGGTCCATATAGTCTGGTGATTTGTTTAGTAATGATAATTTGCTAAAGGTGACGGTGTTTTTATCGATCATCACAGATTGTCAAATGTGTTTGTAAGGGGCCTTTGGTGAGAACTTGTAGTCAAAAAATTTGTTTGGCTATGAGGTAAGAGGTCTATTAGCTCTAGTTTGAAAATGTATCAAAGATGAATCAAGAGGGATAGCAAGTGGTACCTTGTATATTAGGTGTAGCAACTCCTTCTAATGGATGTTAGTAAATGCATAGACTCGAGAGCCCCTTTCAGTAGTAGTAGATAAATGAGCAAGGGTAAGAGTAAATTTCAATGAAGATTGATAAAGGACCATGGATGAAAGTTCCTTTCAGTAGAATTTGATAAACCTAAAAGTAGAAAATTGTGGAGAAATGATGTAATCACAAGTTGAAGCTCATAATAAAAGGAAGGTTGGTGTCTTATGTATATGTTTCTCATGTGCTTGATTATTTTTGTTTTTACATGATCAAGTATCTTTATTGAGCAAAGAATAATTTCAAAAATGATGGAAGAGTATAATTTGTTAAGAATTGTATAATTTCATCACACTCCTGATTCACCCACCCTCTTAGTAGTGTCCTAGTTTCCACTATTTGCAGCATGTTCTTCAAACACGTAGAGGGAGTGAGCTATACTGTAAGTTTAGAAAGTGATCTTTTTATAGAGAATAGATTTAGTATTTGGGGAACGTAGTGTCTAAAAAGGGGGTTTTTGTGGATGCATAAAATATTAAAGTGATTATGGAGTCTCTAGTGCCAAATTATGTAGTTGAAGTTAGATCCTTCATGGGTATGATAGGTTACTACAAAATATTTGTAGAGGGATTTCCAATATTTTCATACCCTATTGCCTCATTATAAAAGTGGACAAAATCCAAATGGATTAAAACTTTTTGGGATAGTTTTGAGGGACTAAAACAACTATTAACTATTACCACCATCCTAAAACTAGAAGACCCCATTAAAGAATTTATTATATACACACATGCTTGTAAGGAAGGATTGGGAGGTGTTTAAATGCAATAGAGACATGTAATCAGTTATGAATCAAGAAAGCTAAAGGAAAATTAAAATAACTATGCTACACATCACATAGAATTGGAAACTATAATTCACGCCTTAAAAATATGGAGACATTATTTGATTCAGAGTAAAATTCAATAAATGAAAAATAACATTAGTGTCAAATTTGTCTTTTACCAACCAAACATAAGTGGCAGTCAAGCTATATGATTAGAATTTCTCAGTACGTACGATTTTAAAATTATATATATTAAAGGAAAGGAGAATAAAGGTGCTGATTCCTTAAGTAGAAAATTGCATGAAATATTCACACCTTCAACAATAAATTAGCAAACATATTTGATTAAAAGTATAAAAACAACAACATAATTTGATGAATAATGCTTGTTGATCAAAAAAAAATTATAGGAAAGGAAGGAATTAAGTGAAAACAAAACTATATTTTTAGTAAAAAATGTAGATTTCTTGTTGTTTAAAGACATAATTTACTTATCCAATGAACCACAATTCAAAACATTTGTTTAGACGAATTACATAAGAAACCTATGGTTGGTCATCATTGGTATCAAAGGTTGATAATTGTGGCAAGGAAGGATTATTATTGGCCTAATATGAAATCTCGGACAACAAAATATGTGGTTAGATGTTTATAATTCCAACAAGTGAATGTTTTTGTGAACATCCAACATGATTGTTGCAACCATTGCGAATTCTAGAAGGGAAATGAGAAACTATTTCCATGGATTTCACTACCAAATTTACAAGGACTAGAAAGAAGCATGACTCAATTATTGTAGTAGCAAATAATATTAACAAAGCTTCACATCCATGTTAAATATACATTTCAATCTATCAACATAACATACAATTTTATGAAGGAAATATGTAGGCTTCATGGTATGCCCAAAACCGTAATTTCAGACCATGATGTCAAATTCACTTCAAAAATTTCGAAGGGACTATTTGAAGTAATAGGAAAAAATTCAATTCAAGTACAACTTATCATCATCAAATGCATGGGAAAACATAAAGAAATAATGAAATTTTTGAAGATATGTTAAGAGTGTATGTTATGGAAAAATCAGCTAAGTTGAACGATTACATTCACATAGTGGTGTTTGCGTATAATAATGCGTACCAAAATTATTTAGAGATGAGTCCCTTTGAACTAATATATGGAAAAAAAATGCAAAGTACATCTAAGTTGGGACCATCCTAATGATCGGTTAGTGTTATGGCTAGATATGGTAAAGGGAATGGAAGAAGTGGTTTAATAAGCCAGACAAATTCTTAAAAAATAACAATACTGCCAAAAGAGTTATGAAATTTTGAAAAAGGCTTAGAACATTGAATATAAAAAGAAATAGAAGTAAATGTAAACCATACTGTAAAATATGACAAATCAATATGATTAAGACCATGAGTATAACACATGTATAGTAATTAATAGTAAATACAACTCTCGAATTGTAATTAGGACAAATGAATAATAGTCATTACTCATACTTTTTACAAACAGTTTGAAAATAAATCCTTTGTGTGAGCTATATCTATTCTCAGAGAGTCTTTATAGTCATAACAAAACATACAAAATTTTGAGTAATTCTACCTATAAAATATTAAGATAGAAAATATAATTAGAAGAGGCTTGTAGCCTTGATAAATATTCTTACATTTAGTAAGGAGCATATATATTAATAATAAGTAAAGAAAATTTTATATTTAAGCATATCAAAATTTAGAAAAAATATGGAAACTTCTCTTCAAACATTTCAATCGCGGCCAACAAAATTAAGGGCGAAGGGTTCGAATACCTGATCTAGAGAATATTTTTTAAAGTTAAACGAGATGTAGAATTAAATTGTGCTTGGAAACATCAAGGGAAAAGAATCATCATGCTGAAATATGTAAAGGGTTACATACAAAAAATATGAAATTTGGATTAATAAATAACATGTTGGATTTGTTTAAAAGACAAAAGGGAAAGGTAGAAAAGAGATGGTTATAATTACCTTCAAAGAAACTCTTACCTTGTAAAATTTCCATGAAACGTACACTATTAAAAATATAAGAACGCTAATACAGGTATTAGGAAGTTTGAAAAAATAAAATTCAAACAATGATTATACATATGTTGTCAATTTAAAAACAATTTAGGTTATATATATTCAAATAGAAATTTCAAAACTTAATGAAATACGGAAATGTACTACGAGGACATTTGGCCTTGTATTATGCAACTAATAGAGAAAATCAAGGGAATAACTATCCCTATGAAAAATATCTACAACTAGAGATGAAAGGCAGGTAACCTTATGTTAGAATGGTGTCAAAGTAGAATGACAACAACAGGGGTGAATCTCTCCTCCTTCCTATTGGAGCACTCTGATTGACTAAGGAAAGAATATCAAAGGGAAATCTAGAAACCTTTCCAAAAAATGGGAGGGATTGGTTTTAGAACCAGCTAGGCTTCGACACATAATACAAAACCAGTTGACACAAATATTATTGTAGGAAAAACAATAGAAACAGTGAAGGAAAAATAGCTTGATCAATCATTACTGGAAGGATGATGCAAGCATACATCGACAAAGAAAACAAAGGTGGTCCTAACTGACCCACAAGCTGAGGCCCACAGGGACCACTTGAATACATATGCCTTGACCTACAAATTTATGAGGGTCTGGCTCAATGAGAAACTCCTCAGATCTTGGATAATGTAGGCTTGGAAGCCTAAAGGGGAAGTGGGCCCTCACCTAGGATCTAAAGGTTTTTTGACCATTGTAGTTTCTGACCTTAAAGATAGGGATAAAATATTCAATTGAGGCCCCTATTTCTCGTCATCGACAAGCTTATACATGTGCCCCTGGAAGGAGAAATTCACAACAAAATACGTGACCTTCACCTATGTCTTTGTTTGTATCAATCTTTAATCACTACTATTGGATTATTATCTTCAAAAAAGTCTTCAAGCCATAGGTAACTCCTTAGGATGCTTTCTCAAACTTGTAGAGGCAACCCGACAAGGAAAATATATAACATATACCAGTATCTCTATGGAAATGGACATCTCTAGAGCCTCCTCTAAGGTAGTCTAACTTTAGTTCTAGGATGAGAGTTCGATTCAAAACATTGAATATAAAAAAATCATGTTTCAATGTCAATGATTCCATGAACATGGGCACCTTATTAGGGAATTCCCACTAAATAACAAACCTAAGTAAACAAATCCTACTCCAAAAAGATATGGCAATGGTTTCACAAAAGTTAGAACAAGGGAGAAAGGTTGAAGGATGCCATAGCAATGAAACTATAATGGCAAAAATGAGTCAAAAAATTTAGATCAAGTGTTGGAGACTCCTTAAGCAAAGCCAGAGCAACAACCTGAGAAGGAGATCCTAGAGAAAGAAGCAACAGAGAGTGATCTTCTCGAAAAAGAAGAGATAGCAAAGTCACCTTGTTGGTTATGGTTTGGGATAATCTAGGTTTGGTCTATACTACACACTAGCAAATCATTGGTCTTTCTGGTAATGACCTATAAGCATATCACAATCTCACCCAAAGTAACTATGAGAGGATGTAGAGTCCGGTTTCTATAGCCTAGAGGGACATGTAGATCTGTTGATTTTATATTATATTTTATTCTTAACATTCGTAAATTATTTCACTGCATTCATTTAACCACTTAACATATCATATAAAGCCATAAATCGTGAGTATGTTGAAATAAACTGCAACTGAAATGAACTGCTACGCTACACTAGATAATAAGCAAATATACACATGAAGGCACCAAATTACAATGGTTTACCCAATGTGGGGCTACGTCCACAAGAAATGTGGCTAATATAATGATTTTTTGTACAACAAAGAGTTCTTGACTTGAGTATTATGATGTAGATCATCTGCACACTTAGCTACAAACTCAAGCCTCCGAGCACCTTGCTACGAAGCTGCACCTTCTTTTTGCAAACAACATATTACAAAAGTTCAACCATATAATAGATTTGGATCACAAATTATTCTTTTTGTATTATTTCACCCTATATATTCTATTGCATTGAGGGTGAAATCATTATAATACCATTGTCAAAATACCATGGACTCCCTAAAACAAGAAGATAAAACCATTGATACTTTACATTATCACATGTTTTTACAAAAAGGAGGGGTTTCAACCTACTCCAATTCCCTTATACTATGTGTTATATTCAAACTTCTTCATTTCATGGTGTACTTTGCACTATGTGTTACGCTCCACTATATCCTCCATCCCAGAAAATGTGGAGTCTTTTTCAAAAACTAGGCCAATTTGGGTTGTGCCCAATAGGCCCACAACACTCACATGTGACTTGTCTTGACTCACTTAGTCACTCTACCTCTAATTTTTCTTATGATGTTGTTGTAGGAATTATTGAACTTATGTAAGATATTTGTGAATTACCTTTATTCCTTGTGAACATCCTCCAACAATGCTTATATCACATGTTTTGTAGCCTTATGTGCCATCACTATCTCCCTCTATAGAAGCTCTTGAAGCTTCTTATTTACTGCGTACAATAGTTGCATAGCCTCATCTTTCCATAGTTGATTCCTCTCTCTCAAAACATGTTCTTGCTTATTAAATTCCTCAGTCTTCTTATGGAGGGAATTCCCCTCATTGATCTTGGGGATCTTCTACGAGATTGGTAAGTTCTTCACAAAGGCCTAAATTTCTTTTACTGGTTTTTCCTTCTATTGAATGTATTTGTGTAATTTTTTCATATTTTTATTTTCCTGTGGTGAAGTCCAAATATATAAAATTTAATCCAAAATATTTTCATAGTATGACACTATTGCAGAGATATCGTCCATTGTAGCCTTTAGGTCAGTCTCCCCCTTATCCCGCACTTCTTTTGGCATGGTTGGCTTCATCTTCATTTGTATCTCACTGATCTAAATTTCATATTTAAATTTAACTACAACAATATTTGCCTTATATCCTTTCACAGCAAGGTTGGGCTTTGCAACCTTGTCCTCTATTGGCTCTTCTTCTCGAATATCATGATCTGGAAACTCTCTAGATTTTTCTTCAATCACCTCCTTGGTATTTTGTTGCTTATGAAATCCTTGATCCCTCTCCTAGATCATCTGGTCAAGCTTCTACTATAGCGAATCTCGTTCTTTTTCTAACTGAATGTTCAACTGTGAAGTGTGTTGTTTGTGCAACTTTTGCTCCTTTGTTATTTCCAAGTAAAGGTTATGTAATATCTGCAATGGTAATACTACAAAGGCCATGGTGGAATGCTTCCACCCTTTTAATTGTTTTTGTACGTCAATGGAGTCAAACTGTAGGGCTTTGACTCATGTTCGCACTAACCTCACTGCAAGTGTAGGCTCTATTTGTCTTTCTTCTACAATCCTTTCCTCTATCTCTGCTAGATGTCTCACCTCCTGCACTAAACCTACACTTGTCGAAACCTATTAGAAGTATGTCATAGTGATCTTCAAACTTATTCCATGGTTCTGATGTCACCCCCTGAATATTATCCCCAATATTCTCCAGGCCCCCACCAGTAAGGACTGTTGGTGTGATATCCTTCATCTTATCTCACTTCTAATTCTTCCTGGTCTTCATGAAATCCTCGCCCTATTCCTTCATCTTTTCCACAACAATGGAATCTATCTCTATCCTTTCCAACTCCTTAAATCCCCTTAAGGAGTATCTGTAATACCCTCATCATGTTTCTCCTCTTCCTCTAATTCATGCGCATCCTTGTCTTTCTTCTTTCCACTCTCTTTAGCATGTCGTGTTGTGTCCTCCTCTTTCACATTATCTTCTTCCCATGTCTCTAGAACAACCATCCATTCTACTAGCCACTTATGTACCTATGCTAAGATGTCATCTTCTATCACTATGTATGGGAGGGGATGCCATTTCTTCTTGGTCTCCCTGTGAACCTGTATATATACTTTGTGGAAATCATGCTTAAACTTCGCGAAAACTCTATACTAGTCATATAAGCTCGACAAAAGGAGAGGATAATGGTTCAATAACATGTGTAAGTCCATATGATATAATATGAAAAACATCATGTTCGCCATTTCTCACGTCATTTGATTGGTATACCACAACGAGGCATACCACAGATCTTCACAAACATCTGAAGCTACCAGAGGGAATTGTGAACCCTCCAACTCTCTCAATACCATCATTGCAATTATCAATATCAACCATTCATAATAGAATGTGATACCTTTCTCATAGACCTTGCGGGAGTCACCGATAACTTTTTTGCAAAGGTAGTCAACCCAGTTGTCCTAAAACCCATTAGCACATTGCACACTAATGAAACTACCACTGCAAGCACATCATTAGCTTGACACTTTCTCATGATATTCCCAGATAATATTTTTGTTGTTAAGTGAACTACCTGGACATTCATTGAGTTTATATTATATCCCCTCTTTCCTTTTGTCACACCAAACTTATTCTTCATGGTGTCAGCTATGGTGCATTCCAATGAATTCTTCCGTGGGGTTCCACCCTTGATATGGAAGTCTAGTGATTCTCCATATCAGCATTGGAATTATAGGGATCTTATTTCGCATCCATAAGCATCCATTGTACACCAACACAAGCAACGGTCACACAAATTTTTTTCTCCTTGGACTTCTATCTATCGATCCACTTAGATCAATCCTCCTAGATCCTCCTAGATCAATCCTCCTAGATTCATCCTCCTGGATCAGAAATAATTTCTTCAAATCCAACGATGTCATTTTTGAATGATCGGTCATGCCTTTAAAGTTAAGAAATGCCCTAAAAAACTTAATGATTCTGATGGACAACATCTTGTGACCCTTCACCAACTCATTTGTGGTGTTGTATTTGGATGACATTTTGATCTTCAAACAGAGTTGGGAAGACAACCCCCACCATATTCGACATGTCCTCCAAACATTGTGGTAAAAAAAAATTTGTGCCAATTTGGAGAAATACACTTTTCAGATCAAGCAAGTTCAATATCTAGGGTACATCATTGATGAGAAAGGTTTTCATGTGGACCCAACCAAGAGACATGCCATTTGGGATTGGTCAACCGCAACCACTCTAACAAAACTCCACATCTCTCTCATTGTTTCCAACTTCTAGCATAAGTTGATCTTGGGGTTCTGTCTATCACTTGGCCTTTGATTCATGTCACCAACGGGGAGTGAAAGAAACTTTTGTTTGGTATGAATCCCAATAGAGGGAATTTGTTGAGCTGCAACAACACCTCTTCTCTGCACTAGTGCTCACATTACAATAACTACAACAACCATTTGAGATCAAGATAGATTCCTCTGACTACACTATTGGTGCAGTTCTTACTCAGTAAGGCGAAGCCCACATAACACATAAGCTCATGACAAGGACCCCGCAAGGTACATCCCGATGAAATGGTAAAGGACTGTGAAATATTTCAAAGCCCTCTAGTGATCATGCAAGATTATTATAAAGCAGACATAGGTGGCTGGACATGGTACAATAAAGGCTTATCATTAGTGGAGATACTTAGGAAAGAGGTCTCCACATAACAGATTATATTGTAAGCTCGAGAATGGGGGAAAAGATCCTAAAAGATTTCAAATAAAAGTGCAAAGGATTTCCAACATAAACAAGATTTAAAGAAAATAATCCTAGAGCCTTGCAAATTATAACAAAGGAAATATGGTGAAAAACATGCCACAGGAACCTTCTCTCTCCTCTCTGGCAGAAGGACAAGTGTCATAGTTTTATTGGATCTCAGGAGATAATGGTATTTTATGATGCCAACATGTCATGGTCCAATCAGAGGTGGACACATGGTAAGCATATTTGATGTTCTTGGGTACCCGAATGTCCCATTTTTTAGTGATGCATGCGTGCACTAGTCATAAGATGATACATGGTACAAGCGACCTCATCATGATGTCATCCCACTAGTCAAACCCCATAATATTAAGGAGAAGCACACGAATGAATCATCAAGTAAGAGGAAATGGCCTAAAAATGCTTGTATCGGAGCCTACCAAGAATAGGAGTAATGCTATTCATTCATAGATGGAATATTTTACCCCTCCATGACATCTAGGCCTACAAAAGAAAAGTTGAAGGACTTTCTAATGCAACAAAGTGGATGCGTCAAGCATTGGGTGCTGGTAGATGTTAAACTAACACTAGGAAGTGAGTGACCTGTGGCATTGATCCATAAAGCACTGTCGATATTCCACTAGATAGTTTGTCGCAACAGGTCTGTTAATATTTTATTAAAATTCTACAATTCTACACTATTACAGTTTTATTTAATTTCTAGATCTATAAAATTAACTTCAATTATTGCATGGATGTAAAATTAAATCAATTAGAAAGTTATAGAATGGCCAAATAATCTCAAACACACATAATACATAAGACATGCTCTCTCGGAAACCCTTTCAAGTGAAAACCCAACTGGAAGGTGAGGTCGGTTTGCTCTCTTTTTCTCTCTGGAAATATGGTTGTAGATACATAGAAGTAATGTATGTGGCCCATGTGTTGTTATAGTACAAAAATCCTGTCTCTATGCTCTACCTCTTATCTCTCCTAGCTATGTTGTCTCAATTATGCAGCAAAATTCTCTCGAAATGACGCAATTCCTTTACCTCCTAGTGGCCTGGTTATAACACAACTTGATAACTTACTAGTGGTTATGTTTGACTATATCAAATATTAACTAGAGTTATGAAATAGACTCTTCTAGAGTATTCTACATAAAAAACTGTGTTTTATCCCTTTTTCAATGAATAATGGGGGCTAACATGGCAACCTCCTGAACTATAGGTGTGAAAACATGAAGGTTAACGTCTTAGTGGGATAACTTTTGCATACGGACTCCATTTGACATGATTCTTTCACCATTGGAGATATTTATGTGTGTACAATAGCATGAATAGTTTCAGCACTTCGAAGGAAAATGTTTTTCCCAAAAACAACATTGTTTAATGCCTCAAAACTCCCCTAGAAGGTTTTGAACCACGTCTTGCCATACTAGGTATTGTTAGCTAATTCCTCCACTTTTTCAACTCCATGTTCATCAAGATGGATGAAGCACAATATAATGATCCAATTTAGATGAGCAATTAAAGTAATACGGATGTCACCTATAGTTAGGCTTGTTAAGAAGAGGAAGATTGTTATAGACATTTCTGGGCACTTCAACCCCAATCATAAATGTCCATAAACTGAGGGCTCCGAAGTCCGTAAAAGTGTTGCTTCATTGCCTAAAGGAACAAGGTCAGCTGATTACATCATCTGCCAGAAGTTCTCCACTACAAACTGCTCAGAAATGGTCAAAACTAGACCATACTGAATACCTAGTGCAGAGGGTGTGATGCATATCACCTTCCCAATATAAAGGGTGTGATGCATACTGAATGGCCCCTCTGTTGGGTGCGATGGTCAGGAATGGACAAATGCCAGGGACAAATTGCAAGTTGGAAGATCATGGAATCTTCCAGAATCTTCTCCAAGTGGAATCAAGAATTATCAGAGAGAAGACACTAATCAAGACCCCAAGAGATGACTCACCTCCCTACAATCATCTATATATGGATCCATCATCACAGAGATCCAGGGGGCTGGAATCTTGTATCCTGTAGAGAAGTGATGTTGGTTTTCTGGTGTAACTTCATAGTGTTGGGTGATCTAAGCTTTACTTGAGGTGAAGAAGGGCTTTATTACTGGAGGATGATGCTAGGTCAGAACATATGATTGTAATCCTCTTGCTACTTTTGATCGTAATAAATCTATTCACGTTTTCCTCCATATTCTTGTATGTTTGCTTATATATGCATTTGTATGGTTAACACATATATGGTCTTGTGTTATTTATGAATATAGATCTTTGTTCTTCGATAGTAGTATGTTGTTGTGATTCCACAGGTGCTCTTTGAAGCTGGGCAGACGAAGAAGAAGTGGAAAACCTCTATCAGGAAGGATAGGAATCAAACAAGGAAATCAAGTGCAAGACTAAGGTTGGTCTCCTTTGTTCCACTCTTATATATTTTCATAAAGGAAAATGAAAGTAGACTTTACTTGTTTGTTTCTAAGATAGCTATCAGTCTTAGTGGGAATAGTATCATCCGAGTGGACACTATTCCCGGTAACAAAATGGCGACCCCGGTGGGGAGTGAATAGATTGTTTGTTAGCCTATCTTTGTTTCTTTTATAAACTTACAGACGGATCCTGAAGCCAAGCGAGCTAGCCTTCAAACTACATTTGTATAACAAATGTAAAGTAGATCAATGCTACTTTAGTCTATCTCTGGGTTTTGTTTATGAATTAAACAATCGATATGCAAACAGTCTAATTGCCCTAAGTGGTGGCTCTAGTAACCTCCTTAGATCAACCCGTGTGATTTACATATACTGAACATCACTTGGCATAAATCCTTCAACTGAATTGAAAAATGTGAGTAAAAACTCATTTAAAGTCTTACACTAGTACCATCACACCCTACATTTGAGGGAGCCTATATGCATCACACTTCCCGAGTGCAGTACGTGCGTTGCATAATGAATTCACTGTGTGACAGGTGCGATGGTCAGGGAAAGTTAACTTTAGCTTCAGACTTTAGTTTTTTCCTCACTATTTTCGGTCCTATTCAGGAGTTTTGTTGTTTGTGGTCAGTGTATCTCTATGAAAACCCCTTTCTCTTACATTATTCTGCCTCTATAGTGCAAAAAACTGTAAGTGTTTTTATGTATTGTGTGCCATTTTTAGTTCTCTTTTGCAAAGAAGTAGCATAGTCGAACTGTCATTTCTTGATCTGAAAGTGTTGTAGCTGTCATTTTCAGTCATAGAGGACAATCCCATTGTTCTTGATAGTCGATTATACAGTTAATATTGTATATGATTTGAATTAGTAGTTTTTTAAGTGTCGAAAAGCAATTTTCATTCCGAAATCGCAAAGTGTCTCTCTTACCTTCACTTCATTTTGAAAGAAATTTGTTGAGTATTGTCGCTTTGAAAATAATTCAGATTTGCACTTAGCTTTCTTATCATCATTCATACATTAAGAAGGTTGAAAATAAATAAATGTATGTACATTTACATTTAGACTACTTGGTTTGATTTAGGACAGTGCATTTAGCGTGTGCTCTGTGCTCTTTCTTAAAAGATTCTTAACTTTCTTTCCTTAGTAGCTAGGATTGTCATTGCCAAAAGAAGATTAAATGTTTGTTTATCATCTTAGACTGCATTTTAGGAATTGTATACACATCACGCGTTGAACCTGAAAGGCAAATTTTTAAGCAAGATCAACTTAAAATAAATTGAATGAATCTAACAACGCTTTGGAACCTAATGCACAACATCTAGAGGTCTAGGCTAGAGACGTATTTCGGCGTCGAAAAGCCTGGTAACTATTGTTCTCATTGTTGGTTGGGTGATTCCTCCACTCTGAGATGGAAAGTGCCAATATGGACTTGTGCTCCCACATACCATTGAGTATATATTGGGAGACCACAATAGGATGCATCCGTTATCCTTAGGAAGCGTGTCTGCCACCCTATCGATTGCAATGCACTGAACATAGAATTCAGGAAGATTGACTGCCATACCGTAAAATGTATTCGATAGTTTTGAGATTGGTTTGGTAATCACCTCTACCTAGATCTCCAGAGAAGTCTATTTTGCTCCTTTTCAGACTCCTTAAAATAAAAGGTCCATCTAAGCAGTTGTCACTTCAGGCTCACTAGAAATTGAAGGCTACTAGAGTCATCTTTTGTTTTCTCTCGACTCTTAAAAATTGAAAAAAAAAGTTGTGTCAAAGCATCTAAAATTCATTTAATTCAAAAACTTTTTCCCCTTTTATTTTGAGTTGATCAAGTAATCTGAAATCGTGGAAGAAAGTCAATCAAAACCCCATCATTCTCAGAGACTTACGAGTCAACCGTCATTGACTCCCGAAGCCAAACCATTCCGGGCAAAGAGAACTTGTTTTACTGGGTGAAAGTCCCCTAGGTTGGTTGGAGCCAGTAGTCTGACATCCTCAGAGACTCCGGTTACTCCAAACGTTTCTGGTATCCTTGCCTCTATAGAAGAAATTCTACGGCAACAAAAGGCCATTACAACTGATCCTAGTGTGACGGTAAACACTTCTATTCCTGAACCAGCTCCATCTATAGCTGATTTGGAAGGTGTTACTCCCCAACCATCTGCTGCTGTAGAACTTATATCTTCTTCAGCACCAGAAATATTTTACGGACCTAATGGTTTGCCTCTTCCTCCTGGACTGATTGCCATAGAAGATATTATGGAAGATCCTCCATCTAACACTCCAATGCAATTTGGAGCTGGGATCACCCTATGTCCTTCTTCATCAGAAGATATTCACCCGCCATCGGAAGTGCCTGAAGAATCGCTAAGGAATATTTTGGATAGGGTTAATATGTCTAAACAACCGTTGACATCAAGGACTGTGTTACCCAACATAGCAACATCAGAAGCTCTTTCTGCTACTCCGACAATGTTTATCGGTGTGTCGTCTGTCCCAACCAGCTCTCAATCGCTGGATGGATTCCATCCAAGGGCTATTTCGACAGTATGGACTATTCCCGTTTGTTCGTCTAGAATTATATCTAGAATCTCTTACGTTGATTCTCAACAAATTGATCCCTCACAAGGTCAATTTGGGTAAACCGGTCCCCAAAGGCAAGTCATTCCTTTGAGTACTGGATTACCGTCATATGGAGGGCCATATACCCTTTCATTTCCTTCTTCAGAAGGACAACCATGCATGAGTTTACAACGAAATTTAGGTTATGCTGGAATTACAACTAGCAGTTGGGTGCCAATCCTGCCTCAACAACCAAGAGTTGTATGCTCAATGCAACAAAGTTTACCTATGACAAACATCCCCACTACGCTGGTTATTGTGGTAGTATCACAAGTATAAGTGTTGCCGGTTGTATGCCAACCTCAAGGTTCACAGGTTATAATGCAACAATCTCTTGTACCTACGACACAACCGCAATCAACAACTAGTGGAATGGTACAGGTTCAAATGAGGAACGCCAACCCCCATCTTGGTCAAACAGTCGGTACTCGACAACAACCCATGGCTTCCCAACCATGGCTGGTGCAATACCAACAACCCGAATTCCAGCAAGCTTACCAAAGATATGAGTAACAAGTCTTTGTAAGTAATGTGCAACCATATCAATCATATCATAATCGTTATGCCCATCAACCTTACCAAATTTACCAACATCAAATGCATTATGCTGGTATGCAAAGAACAACTACTCAAGTGATTCCATCTTATCCTGGGTATGCTCAACCAAGCCTGAATCAATAGTTGCATTTTGTGGCAACTTTAGAGTTACCATATCTAGATCAACTAATGAACGATCCAATTGCCTACGCCCCTTGGTGGCCGGCGATTCCGCATAAACTTCCGTCTGATATTCATAAATTTAATGGAAATCCGATGGAAGACCCATCGAATCATGTGATGACCTTTCATCTATGGTGTTCATTCAACACTCTCAATGATGATTCGATCAGGCTTCGCCTCTATCAACGAATGCGAACTAGTCTGGCAGCAAAGTGGTATATCGAATTGCCTAGAGCTTCATTTGATAACTTCAGTACCCTAGCCACAACCTTTTTAACCCATTTTCAGTTACCTATAAGGTATGAAATAGGAACAGAGCTACTTACCAATTTCAAACAAACGACGACCACTCACATATCCGATCATATTCATGAATGGCGACATCGTCGTAGAATGGTAAAAACGTATGTTCCTGATCAGATATTCACTGAATGGTTTATTAAGTCACTGTTACCTTCTATTACAGAAGATGTGGAAAAGGGAGGAGTCATCACTGAAGAAAAATTTATTGCTCATGCACAATATCTAGACTTGATCTATACTCAGTTTGGCACGCTCTACGATAAAATCTGTGATGTTCCTAGACCAGAATTTTTCATTTGTCCACCTCTGAAATCAGACAAAGACTATCATGCCGACGATGGCATGATAGGTATGACAAGCACTAAAACTGTAAAGGCTACGTCAAGAAAGGCCCGCATGGTTTTGAGTCAAAACAAAAATAAGGAACTTCTAGCCTTACAAGTAAATGCCGTGTTGACAGACAAAGGCAAAGAACCCAGGCAACCTGGAGGCAAGAAGAAAAAACAGGGGAATAAGAAAAACCAGGAGGACTCATCTCCTAGAAAATCTTTTACAAACCCTTATGGGGATGAAACCAAAAACTCCATCTCATATATGTGACGAGGATCACTGGACCAAATATTGTCCATATAAAGATGAACTTAGAAAATCCTTCAAAAGTTCAAAAACCTCGGCTGTATTGACTGATTCATTCTCGAACCTAGGAACAAATCTGGTTGCTAGTGAAAATGATTCCCCGTCCCAAGTGCTAATGTTGTCAGTTTGAAAGCAATTGAATGATGCTCTCATATCGACGAGTAAAGATTACGGGAATCCACAGACGTTGAACAACAAGGATAATGATCAAACTAGTAGTTCAACAACAACTTCGACCAAAGTTGTGCCACCCATCATTCCTAAATTAACAATAAAACCGCCAAGTGGAGTAGTACACAAATCGACGTTAAATCCTCGTGCCCGAGCAACACAACACTATAATATAGTTGAGGATTTATCCCAATCACCCTCCGCGATGTCGACTCTTGAGGTACTTAAAAATTGCCCCTCCCGAAAGCAAACTTTATTATCAGCAATAGGTGGGATTGACCCAACGGATTCCAATCTTGTATCTTTTAATTACAAAGGATACGACACTTAGTTACCAACTCAACTAGCTTTCCTCATTCAAGTGAAAGCCCTCAAAAAAACTATTCAAAGAACAATTATTGATGAGGGAGCATCCACATGTATCATGTCGATGAGTTGCTGGAAAACACTTGGGTCTCCTTCCTTGTCCCGATCATCGATGACATTGA